>JAQIVF010000861.1:0-17450 GCA_034698365.1 Steganacarus magnus
ACAGAATATTTATTATTATCAATATAAGGTTTGAGTAATACAGATAGATATTTATTTAATTTTTTACTAGGATTATTATTACAAGGAATAATTAATCTTGCAGGTTTAGAGGGTTTGTGAAATTTTAGGTCTGCGTATATACATATAGCTAATACATTAATTTATAATATGAAACTTTATAAACATTTTGTATAAGAATTTTCCTAATGATTGTTAAGCGTATTATTTCATTAACTATAAAAACATAATATGATATGTTTCTAATTGCTGGATGAGCTGTAAATATTTTGCCAATGTATGCAAAGTCAGTGTATTATTTGCTGACGATGGTGATAGTGATCACCGAAAGCTTCAAAATATAATAATAAAGAACTGTCATAAAAAGTCTTACTAAAATATAAAAGTCGACAGTTTAGTATGGATATATTTATTAGATATGGCAAGCAAGTGATGGAATTTTTGAATTTAAGAGGACGGACGGACAGACACAACATTATGAAATCCATAAGATTGCTCTCTACATAAAGATAGTGAGTTAAAAAAATAAATTACATTTTCATATCGGTAATCAATTTTTGTTGAGTAATAAATGAATGTTAAAGTTGATATAAAAATTTAATTTTATAATTTCCATTACTATTGCAATATTATTTAATAATTTTTTGAAGCTAGTAATCATTAAGCATTATATCAAATAAAAGTATAGTACGTAAAGTTCACAATTGTTATCATAATTCTATTTCAAACATGATTAACATAAATTTTAGCAAATAACTTAAACATTTAAAATCATATGTGCTGTTCATTAACATATCAACAAATCAAGTAACGCATAGAGTTGTAACTTAGTTTAGAAACGAAAAACAAATCGTGTGTTTGTGTATTAAAATGCCAAATAACAATAGAAACATCGATCCAAATAAAACATTGCCACCACATATGATCATCAAAAACAGTGGCAATCATTTCTATGCGATAGGTTTGTGGCAGTTTCCCATTGCTAATGCGAAGCGAAGTTCTTTCTTATGCAATCCTCTATTGAATCTTTTTAGTATGATTATAATAATCGTTCGATCAGTCATTTCACTTCTCAATAAAGAAGCTGACAAAGAATTTTTTGTGAAAATTGGAGATTATTGTTACTTTATAAATTCACACTACCACTACAATATATGTTATAGTTTACTATGTTTTGTCACAATCATCACTCAAGCGATACATTACTGGAATTACACTCACAATATATGGCCGACATATATGAAAGTGTTTGAAATGATGGCCGGATTGCGTTCACCACAATCTATTGGTCTCAATGATCCGAAAGAAATTCGTAAACTCGTTCAAAAGTCGCGTTACTTAATAAATTTCGCCACATTTAATACTAATAAGTTGGTCCCCGTTATAGCATTTATTCTTAGTTTTATTCCGTTAGCAATGAATTGTACATTAGATCAGATGATTATCTTTGCACTTCCGTGGTCTGTACTATTTGTTTTTGGAAGTTGTCATTTAACCAATGTTATTGTCTGGCAATTCACTTATTTTTATCTGCTTTGTTATTATTTGAAGCTAAAGATTAAAGCTATTAATTATAAATTGGACAATATATCGATGAATTACTTGAAACACAGCAACACTTCTTCTTGCACTTCAATGGTCAAATCTGTTATAAAATCTTTACAGGAAATTTATAATGAAATCGAAGATTACAATGACAACTATTGGGCAAAGTTTGCATTCTGTATTTACATGTCATATTCAACTATTGTCTGTCTAATACTGTATATCGTGTTGTTTGGAAAAATGGAACTTTCAAGTAGATTAGTATTAATTTATGCAGTAATACTATTCAGTATTATCTTAATTGGTTTTATGAATACTGCATCGTCACTATCGTATGCAACGGCAAAGTCTCATAATCTATTATCAAAATTTTATTCACATTTTATCAATCGAAGAATCATGACTACTCTGGTGAAAATTAAGGCAAATATTGTTTACGTAAATTTTCAATCTCTTTTATTAAAATTAATTCAATTATAGTTGTCATCGTTTATGGAAAGAGTGAGTCAGAAAAGAGTTGGATTCTACTGCTGGAAACTATTTGTAATCAAGTATTTCAAATTTTATGAAGTATGACACCATTTGATTTTTTATAAGAAACTTTATTTTAAAACTGTAATTAATTCAAATTATTTTCTTCACAGATATTAGTGCTTATGAGTATGTTTTTCTTAAAATTAGTGGAAATCTCATCAATAAATAATTGAAACCAATCTGTGAAATATTTAAGAATTATTTAGTACAATAATTTTCGTTATCACGAGGTTAACAAAAGATACATTCTATAGGATTGCTACTTTAGGATAGAAGCACTCACGAGATTTGCTTTTGTTGCAATTGATATTTTAAGTAAGTTAGCACACCATTGATGCGATTGAATGATACTTTCTAGAGAATATCACTACTCTTATAAAGCTATTCTTTAAGCTATCAGAAAATTTATCTTCAAAATAATTAATAGTAGTGTGGCATTCAATATATTATTGATGTACGCATCATTGCTGTTTGGATGGAATTTTCCTTTCATTAAATTCATTTCGCAATTAGATTTAGTATGTGTAAACTTAGTTACTTTATATATGTGAAGCGTACTACTGGTACCGCAGTTGTTTTCATAAAGGTATTTCAACTTTTACGAAGAAACCATAAATAGAAATAAAATGATAAATGCTCTTAACTAATTTAAAAGTTTTTTTTTCATAAATTATTAAAATTAGTTTTGATGTTTTCTGCTAACTATCAATAAGAAACCCGTTTAAACGATTGTAATAGATTTGAGATTTTATAAATAATATCAATATTATTCTATATCTATAAAATCAAGCGAATTTATTATTTATTATTATTATTAAACACTAAATATTTATTTAACATAATTTAATTTAATAAAAATTACTTATTCGATTTCAAACTCAAAATTGAATTTAATTGTGAAGTTGATATTGATTTTCTAGTACATGAATAATTATCGATTTAGATTCAAATGTATTAATTTTCTATATTATTATAATGTCAGGTATATATCAAATAATAATGTTTAATATTTTTCAATTAATTGATTAAATTTTCATAATACTTATGTTTTTTTTAGTTTAATAAGAATTAAAAAAATTGTGAACTAAATTATTGCCTCACCGCGAAAAATCACAAAATTAAATAAAAACATGAATAATATTATCAGAAAGCATATAATGTAATACGTTTTGTTAAAATATAATAATTTTTGATGATAATGGCGTCATAAGTGAAGAATAATATTTACTTGGTATTGCAGTAGTAATTACTTTTTACAATGAAATTAATTAATTATACCTAATTTTTTATCTAATTTGCTAATATTATGGTATGCAACCATTTTGACATTTTATACAATTTTGTTTAATAATTTTTTTATCTGACTTCGACTAAATCAAGGCAGGTATATGGATTTGACTTTGTCTGTCTGTCTGCATGTCACGCTCTCTGATAGGAGGCTTTTTTTAGTGGAAAAATGTTAAAATACGAGGCTTTTAAAGTGAAAAAATTTCAAAATAGGAGGTATTTTTATTGAAAATATTTCGAGATAGGAGCAAGAATTAAACGGTAGATGTTAATAATAAAACTGGCATATGCCACTTTTGACGGTTATATAGTACTGCCCCATTATATCAATAGTAAAACCGGCAAACTCCCATTGGAAAAACGGCAAATGTTAATAGGAAAACCGGCATATGCCACTTTTTGCGACCACTAATAATCATTAAACAATAAAATAATATCCATATATCTAACAAAAATTTTAATACGAAGTCAGTTATTATGACCGTTACGATCTTGTTACATCTAAATGGAATTATAATTTTAATCATCGTTACGTGACTAATACCTAACCATTAAAATCGATTGTAATTAACATTTACAAGTTTTACATTTACACGTTTTTTTCTGAATAAAGTTTTATTTATAGTGTGTATAAAACTATCGATAGGCGACTTATATAGTATTATTGTTAGGATAATAGAAAAAAGTTTTAATCATTGTTACTTTATCGCATTGTTACTCTTATTAATAGTATAACGTGACGACTATTCAGACTATTAAGTTGTAGCTTGTATTCTAGAAAGTATTAATATATGGCAAGGAAGTGATAAACTTCTTGGGCTTATGAAGATTGCGGACACACAGAAATACAGAAAGACATCAAATTCACAAGATTTCTTTGTCTATATAGATAGTGTTCTAACAAATATTAATACATTACGTTTGCATATCGATAATCAATTTTCGTTGAATAATGAATGAATATTGCAATTCATATAAAACTATTAATATTACAAAATATTTTTATTAAATTTTTGAAGCCAGTAATGATTAATTATATAATATCACGCAATTACTAAAAGTATAGCACGTTAATAACTAGTTCACAATTTAGTTCACAATTGTAATCATAATTCTGTTTCTATCGTGATAAACATAAATATTTACAAATAAATTTAAATATATAGAATCATATGTGACGCTCATTAACATACCAATACGAGCACACATCTGATTATTGCTTATAATCCAATCTCGCATAGAGTTATAGTTGAGAGCACGTCCATTAAATTGAGGTGTTCTTAAAAATGCCAAATAACTATATTGATTCAAATAAAAGATTGCCACCACATTTAATCATCAAAACCAGTGGCAATCATTTCTATGCGATAGGTTTGTGGCAGTTTCCGATTGCTAATACGAAGCGAAGTGTTATCTTTTGTTATCCACTATTAAATCTTTTTAGTATGATTATACTAATCGCTCGATCATTGATTTCACTTCTCAATAAAGAAGCTGACAAAGAATTTTTTGTGAAAATTGGAGATTATTGTTACTTTATAAATTCACACTACCACTACAATATATGTTATAGTTTACTATGTTTTGTTACAATCATCAGTCAAGCGATACATTACTGGAATTACACTCACAATATATGGCCGACATATATGAAAGTGTTTGAAATGATGGCCGGATTGCGTTCACCACAATCTGTTGGTCTCTATGATCCAAAAGAAATTCATAAACTCGTTCAAAAGTCGCGATACTTAATGATATTCGCCAATTATACAAATGATTTGATACCAATTTTTGCATTTACTATTAGTTTCATTCCATTAGCAATGAATTGTAAATTAGATCAGATGATTTTTTTCGCACTTCCGTGGTCTGTACTATTTGTCTTTGGAAGTTGTCATTTAACCAATGTTATTGTATGGCACATCGTTTACTTTTATCTGCTTTGTTATTATTTGAAGCTAAAGCTTAAAGCTATTAATTATAAATTGGACAATATATCGATGAAATACTTGAAATACAGCAACACTTCTTCATGCACTTCAATGGTCAAATCTGTTATAAATTCTTTCCATGAAATTTATAATGAAATCGAAGATTACAATGATAACTATTGGGCAAAGTTTGCGTTCTGGCTTTACTTGTCGTACTCATCTATTGTCTGTCTAACACTGTATATCGTATTGTTTGGCAAAATGGAACTTTCAAGTAGATTAGTATTAACTTACGCCGCAATAGTATTCACTACTGTAATAATTGTTTTCATGAATACTGCATCGTCACTATCGTATGCAACGGGAATGTCTCATAATCTATTATCAAAATTATATTCACATTTTATCAATCGAAGAATCATGACTACTCTGGTGAAAATTAAGGTAAATATTGTTAACGTAAATTCTCAATCTTTTTTATCTGACTTCGATAAAATCAAGGCAGGTGTATATGGATTTGTCTGTCTGCATGTGTCCATCCGTCACGCTTCTTGGCGGTAATATAGTATAAAACCCGGTTTATAACACAATTATATCCTTAAAATGTCACTATTATAACTAGGGCCTTGAAAATCGTTTGAAAAAAGGTTGCGAAATCGTTAGTTAATAGTTTACAAAAACTTGTTAAAATCGTTTGAAAAATCGTTCATTGAATATTTTAAATTTAGTTACAAAAATTAAATAATGTTATTTATATAATTAATCCACAAGTTTTTTAGTAAATAGCTTTCTTTAGTGTCAAATTTAAATGATTTTAATCTTGATAAAGGTTTTTTGATATAAACTGAAAACTTTCACACAAAGAAAAATAAATCAAAACAAGTAGAATGAGTTTTTGCGGTTTCAATGGCCACCGGCTCTGGGCTAATGGTTTACCCAATCCCAGAGCCTGGAACCAATGACCATATGAACCGCAAAAACATAGGAACTCATTCTACTATAACAAGATGGGAGCGAGAGAAAGTAGTGAGCAGCGACCACTAATAATTATTAAAAAATAAAATATCTATATATCTAACAAAAATTTCAATATGAAGTCAGATATTATGGCCGTTACGATCTTGTTTTTAATTAAAATTAATTTAATTATAGTTGTCATCATTTATTGAAAGAGTGAGTCAGAAAAGAGTTGGATTCTACTGCTGGAAACTATTTGTAATCAAGTATTTCAAATTTTATGAAGTATGACACCATTTGTTTGTTTTATGAGAAAGATTATTTAAAACTGTTATTAATTCAAATTATTTTCTTCACAGATAATAGTGCTTATGAGCATGTTTTTCTTAAAATTAGTGGAAATCTCATCAATAAATAAATAAAAAAAATTTTAAACCAGTTTGTAAAATATTTAAGCATTATTTAGAATAATAATTTAAAATATCAAGTTATCACTAGGTTAACAAAAGAAACAAATGCTCTAACAAATTACTCAACAATTGTTACGCACTCATAATATTTTTAGCGTTTAAAATTTAAGTAAAAAAAGCGGACCATTGATTGGTGCGTTTGAATCACATTGTCAAGAGAATTCGCTACAAGTAGAAAAAGCTATTCTATAGTGTACCAGAAAAATTATCATCGGAATAATAGTAGTTATGTATTTATATTCCATTCCATATATTTTAATCTATATATTTAGCACTACTATATATTTATGTGTGGATCCATTTGTCAGTTTCATAAAATTCATTTCGGAAATAGATTTAGTTCACGCAAAAATTTGTGACTTTAAGTGCATTCAGTTATAGTGGTGGTAATTGTGATAAGTTGTTGACATGAAATTTAAGAACTAATTTAAGTAATGTCTAATTTAACATATTCTTTTAACGTTCTCAGTATGATATATAATATGAATTATTCGATGTTATTGTGTAAATCGATAAACATCTTATAGCTTAAATTCATTACAGAGTATATAATGCAACAAACATTGTTTTGCGCCAAAATTTACTATTAAACCTAATTCACTGCGGATAGTGATTGAAGGGGAATCAGATATCATTTCTTGAAATATTCACAGTTAAAATTAAACGCTAAAAAATTTGCCGTAAAAACTGTGTTTAACTAAGCGGTAATGAATTTCGCAGAATTCTGTTTCTCTATAAAGTATGGATACGTCTACAATCACTACCATGTTATATATTTAATAAACACCACTTAAATAATGTTCATTTGAAGCATTTTATTTACAATTAAATTCAAATATGATTTACAATTGCGTTTTATTCATTCTATTGATCGCAATTAGCCTTTATTATAGTGATGGTGGTATTGAGGCATTAAACCCACACTACAATCGCTTAAGAAATGAACAACCATTTCGTTTATTATTTAAACAACTGAACAAAAAGGAACAGAAAACGCTCTTTATTCCTGACGCTGAGAAGTAAAACAAAAATTAATTTAATGAATATATAGTTTTAAATTTGATAAAAAAATTTATTCATCGATTTTATTCTTATAGTGAAATAACACAGATTGACACCAAAGAGTTTTTTCGTGACTATCAGTCAACCAAATCGATACACAAATTTCTCGCGCGATTAGCGAATTGTTAGGCCATTAATACCAAACTATTACAATCGATTGTAATTAACATTTACATGTATTGCATTTTTAATGAGAAATGAGAACTTCAAAATTATTTTTTGATTACTACATAAAACAAGACCAGAGCATTCATAACAGAGCTCACTATCGTTAGGTGACTTCAGTTTGTATTGTTAGGTGAAGTGTTAATAGTTTCAATCGTTGTTACTTTAGCGCATTATTACATTAATAAAATATTATAACGTGTGAAGACTAATCAGATTATTAAGTTATAACTTGTATTTTATAAAGTATTAGATTTGGCACGTAAGCGATAGACTTTTTGGGTTTAAGACAGACAATATTATTAAATCCCTAAATGAGCTAAAAAATTATATTTTCATATCGGTAATCAATATTTTGTTGAGTAATAAATGAATGTTAAAAGTTTTTTTATAAAAATTTAATTTTATAATTTCCATTACTATTGCAAAAAACAATTAATAATTTTTTGAAGCCAGTAATCATTAAGCATTATATCGAGTAAAAGTATAGTACGTAAAGTTCACAATTGTTATCATAGTTCTATTTCAAACATGATTAACATAAATTGTAACAAATGACTTCATTTTGACTTTTGACAAATTTCAACACATAAAGTATTGCATAAAGTTTAGAAACTAAAACCAAATCGCGTGTTTGTGTATAAAATGCTAAATAACAATAGAAACATCGATCCAAATAAAACATTGCCACCACATATGATCATCAAAAACAGTGGCAACCATTTCTATGCGATAGGTTTGTGGCAGTTTCCCATTGCTAATGCGAAGCGAAGTTCTTTCTTATGCTATCCTCTAATGAATCTTTTAAGTATGATTATACTAATCGTTCGATCAGTCATTTCACTTCTCAATAAAGAAGCTGACAAAGAATTTTTTGTGAAAATTGGAGATTATTGTTACTTTATAAATTCACACTACCACTACAATATATGTTATAGTTTACTATGTTTTGTCACAATCATCACTCAAGCGATACATCACTGGAATTACTCTCACAATATATGGCCGACATATATGAAAGTGTTTGAAATGATGGCCGGATTGCGTTCACCACAATCTGTTGGTCTCAATGATGTGGAAGAAATTCACAAAATCGTTCAAAAGTCGCGATATTTAATAAATTTCGCCACATTTAATACAAATAAGTTGGTCCCCGTTATAGCATTTAGTATTAGTTTCATTCCCGTTGCAAATAATTTTACTTTTGGTCATATGATTCTTTACGCACTTCCGTGGTCACTGATATATGCTTTTGGAAGTGGTTTTCTAACCAATGTTATTGTCTGGCAATTCGTTTACTTTTATCTGCTTTGTTATTATTTAAAGCTAAAAATTAAAGCTATTAATTACAAATTGGACAAAATATCATTGAAACACTTGAAATACAAAACCACTTCTTTTGGCACTTCAATTGTCAAATCTGTTATTAAATCTTTCCATGAAATTTATAATGAAATCGAAGATTACAATGATAACTATTGGGCAAAGTTTGCGTTCTGTCTTTACGTGACATATTCAACAATTGTCTGTCTAACACTGTATATCGTATTGTTTGGCAAAATGGAACTTTCGAGTAGATTAGTATTAATTTACGCGGTAATACTATTCAGTACTATCTTAATTGGTTTCATGAATACTGCATCGTCACTATCGTATGCAACGGCAAAGTCTCATAATCTATTATCAAAATTATATTCACATTTTATCAATCGAAGAATCATGACTACTCTGGTGAAAATTAAGGTAAATATTGTTATCGTAAAGTTTTAATTAATGTTTTATTCAAATTAATTTATTTATTATCTCTAGTTGTCATCATTCATGGAAAGAGTGAGTCAGAAAAGAGTTGGATTCTACTGCTGGAAACTATTTGTAATCAAGTATTTCAAATTTTATGAAGTATGACACCATTTATTTATTTTATAAGAAATATTATTTAATTCAAATTATTTTCTTCACAGATATTAGTGCTTATGAGCATGTTTTTCTTAAAATTAATGGAAATCTCATCAATAAATAAATAAATAAAATTTCAACCAACTTGTAAAATGATTAAGCATTATTTAGCACAATAATTTAAAAATATAAAGTTATCACAAGGTTAACAAAAGAAACTTGCTATAGTATTGCTCAACCATTGTTACGCACTCACAAGGATTACTTTTGTTGCAAAATATTTTTAGCGTTTAAAATTTAAGTTAAAAAGCTGACCATTGGTGCGTTTGAATGACATTGTCAAGAAAATTCGCTACAAATAGTATAAGCTAGTCTAAAGTGTATACCAGAAAAATTATCATCGGAATAATAGTAGCTATGAATTTATTCCATTCCATATATTTTAATCTATATATTTAGCACTACTATATATTTATGTGTGGATCGATTTGTCAGTTTCAAAAAAATTCATTTCGGAAATAGAATTTAGTTCACGCAAAAATTAGTGACTTTAAGTGCATTCAGTTATAGTGGTGGTAATTGTGAAAAGTTGTTGACATGAAATTTAAGAACTAATTTAAGTAATGTCTAATTTTCATAACTTTCTCAAACACTACTATCAAACTACGCGATTGGTACCACTAGTACTGGAACCGAATTGTTATATCATTAGGTATATCATCATTTTACGATATTCAAAAAGATGCCTTATTTTATTAAAGATAATATTTAATACGTTCTCTATTTAAAATGTTATTTTTTTCACAGATTTTAGAGTGAATGCAAGCGAGCGCTCATTAAATTAGTTTAGATTTCTTCAATCTATTATTAATAATTATCAATAAGAAACCAATCAAATTAATGAAATAGGTTTGAGAATTAATATATAAATTATGTCACTATTATTCTATATCAATAAAATCAGGCACATATTCATTTAACGTTCTCAGTATGATATACAATATGAATTATTCTATGTTATTGTGTAAATCTATAAACATCTTATAGCTTAAATTCATTACCGAGTATATTATGCATCAAACATTGTTTTGCGACAAAATTTACTATTAAACCTAATTCACTGCGGATAGTGATTGAAGGGGAATCAGATATCATTTCTTGAAATATTCTCAGTTAAAATTAAACGCTAAAATATTTGCCGTAAAAACTGTGTTTAACTAAGCGGTAATGAATTTCGCAGAACTCTGTTTCTCTATAAAGGATGGATACGTCTACAATCACTATGTTATATATTTAATGAACACAACTTAAATAATGTACATTTGAAGCAATTTATTCACATTTAAATGCAAATATGATTTACAATTGCGTTTTATTAATTCTATTGATCGCAATTAGTCTTTATTATAGTGATGGTGGTATTGAGGCATTAAACCCACACTACAATCGCTTAAGAAATGAACAACCATTTCGTGTATTATTTAAACAACTGAACAAAAGGGAACAGCAAACGCTCTTTATTCCTGACGCTGAGAAGTAAAACAACAATTAATATAATGAATATTTAGTTTTTAATTTAATAAAAAAATTTATCCATCGTTTTTATTCTTTTAGTGAAATAACACAGATTGACACCAAAGAGTTTTTTCGTGACTATCAGTCAACCAAATCGATACACAATTTTCTCGCGCGATTAGCGAAACTAAACCCGCATTTGGCGCGAATGATCTCAATCGGCAAATCTGCGGAAAACCGCGATCTATTTGTGATCCAAATCGGCAAACGTGGCACAAATCACCACAAAAACAACAAACCAATTATTTGGATCGACGCGTGTATTCACGCTCGAGAGTGGATCGCGTGCGCCACCGCTTGTTTCGTCATAACACAACTGATCGATGAATATAACGCTAAAAATCTGGTAACAATGCGTTTATTGGACACATTTGACTTCTATATACTGCCGATCGTGAATCCTGACGGATATGAGTACACTTATCTCTCCCAAACAAATGTATAGCAAATTATTAAACTATTGTAATGAAGCAATTATTAAACTTTGTTTATTAGAGATTCAAATTAGCCAATAGATTTTGGCGTAAAAACCGATCGATTAAGAGCGCAGATCCAAAGTGTGTTGGAGTGGATTTAAATCGTAATTTCGATTTCCACTGGAATACCACTGGAGTGGAGAGCAACCCCTGTTTAGATAAATATCCCGGTCTGAGTCCAGAATCCGAACCAGAAACAGCAGCAATCGTTGACTTTATTTGGCGCCACAAACAGTTCATCAAATGTTACGTGTCATTACACGCGTACGGACAGTACGTTTTGTATCCGTGGGTAAAACGATTTTATCTTACCTGTAAACTATTCGCTTGTGAATATTTATTTACTGATAATTTCAGTTCTGGTCAAAGAAAAAAGCTCCGGATGGTCCAGACTTGGTAAACCAACTTTGTTTTATAGTAAACACTTAAAGTGATTATTGTTTGTTTACTTTATCGAAGCACAATAAAGCGACGATCGCTATAAAAGCTTTAGCGTCACTTTTTAATAGTAAATACACTGTGGATGGAAGTGAACACTTGTTAGGTAAGAGAAATTATGGCATTAGACTCGAATAGAATGTCCGATTTTTTCGATCAATGATTTTAGTTGTGAATATGTTTCGGTGATTACTTTTAAGACAGTTAAAATTATTTGAAGATCAGGTCTTAGAAGTAAGACCTGATATAACAGATTTAGAAAAGTTTTTAAACCTATTTAGTTTGCATACAGGTTTATAATTTAACATGCCTTCGTAAGAATTTGCTTCACTATTAAATATAAATATATAAAAGAAAATAAAATATGACATACTTTGTAAATAATATAAAATACTGAAATATAAAACTCTATAAAAGCATTTGTTTGCGTAAATATTGATCTCGACTCGAGCGAAATTATGAAATGATTTTTATAATTTATCTGAAATTCTCGATTAATTTCTTTCTCAGACAAAGCGTCCGGTACTTCAGCAGGTAATTCGAAATTAATAATATATAAAATGTTTTTTTTGAAGTGTGTGTTTATGTTTTTCCGCAAAGATTGGGCGTATGGAAAAGCGGGTATTAAATACTCGTACGTAATCGAGTTAAGGGGTAGCGGAGACCGCGGATTGTTCGGATTCCTATTGCCACCCGAATTCATTGATCCAACTGGTAGAGAGACTTATGCCGCAATCCTTGCTCTTGCCAGCGAAATAATGAAAGAGATTTCTTATTGATAAAAGTGCATACCATTGGTTTTTATTTTGTTGAATTTTACTATCATTATTTTTTTAAATATTATTTTTTTTTCAAGAGCCAATATAATTATTATAAATAGAAAATTATTAATATGATAAAATTTTATTATAATTTATTTACGTGAAATAAATCGAATTGAATTAATTTATGAATCATGAATGAATTTTGTATTCTTTAGCGTTGTTAGCATTTTCTAAATAAATTCTAAATAAGCATAAATATATTAATATTTTAATATTTCATTTGATCGAAAAATTTAAGTGTTAGTTAAAGTGCGAGTTTATTGATTTAAGCTCTCTTAAGGGATTGATATAATATTCAAGAAAAGTAATTTACTATCTAGTGATTACCAAATGAGCAAATTATATTTAATTTATCGTAGTAATAATAGTAATAATAATAGTAGTAATTAGTATTAAAAACTTTTTAAAGTAAATTCCTTAAGATTTCTGAAATTTTCAATAATTTCACCAGAAGTTGACCGGGAGTAAAAATGTTTGTTCAAAAAAAGACGTGTGTCTGTGTGGTAGAGGTTTTAGATTTGACGTCAGCAGAGCACCATTAAAGTTAGTTATATGTTTGGAAGTAAAAATAATAGGAAATGATTGAAAATAATATTTTTTTAATTTTCCTGTATTCAGTCATAAAATTTAGGCTTAATACTGATATTGATTAGCACTGCCCGGAACTCGAAAATGTGATCAGTGTTGTAAAAAATATCTGCATAAACTTATATACAATGCGTATCAAACTGTGACCGTGAAGAATATAGCATTAATTGGAAAGCATTAAGTAATATTATTCGTCACCAAAATAAATTTAGAACTAAATATTTTAAATGAACTGAATAAAATTTTTATTTAACACAATAATAATTATATCGCATGTGTGCACAACATTTGAAATACAATTATAATTCTGTCGCGTGTTTGAAACAAACACACATAAATATATATCGATTTCTTGTTAACTTTAAAATTTGTTTTGTAATCGATTTTTGTTTAGTAAAAGAAAAACATGTTAAAGTTTCACAGTAATGACTATTTTAACCTAAAATTATGTTCTTTCGATAATACGTATTTTGCATATAGATATTAATTTACGAAGAAAATTAAAATTTTTCATTTAATGTTTCGAATTTACTGTAAACAAGTCTAAGACATACACAGAAAATTTTTAGTTTTTACGCGTTAGTTAAGTGAATTTGCAGTAAGATTTACCATATAATTTATTAGGAAAAAAATATAGAGAATATAGACTATAATTTTAAAGTCTTTATTTAAATTTTTTTTTTCAAGTTATTATACTTTAGAATCAAATTTTTCAAAAGTCAACAAAGTTTACAACTGTACTCATACAACCATTTAATAATTGTACGTAACTTTTAAATATAGTTAGTGAAAGGTAACCTTCCAGTAACGAATTAGTGCCAGTATTGTTGGCTTTGCACTAGAAAAATATTTTTTTAAATTTTTAATCACAAGGCGTTGTAATAGTAGGTCAGGGTTAGAAAGTGTTTTTATAACAATGATGCTGCAGCGGTAAATAACGACTAATAAATCTCCAAATATATGAAAAAAAAAGTTTTTATGAATAGTGATTAAATAATAAATAATCTGTTTCTAGATGTCTCCCCTATGTTTATTATGTCACCACAGATGAATCAAAATAATTAAAAATATTTTGTTTTGCTTAATTTTTATCTAAAAATTCAAACATTTAATTAACTATAGATCAACACTAATGTATCATTCATATTAAAAGAATCTGTGTCTAATTGCTGAGAAACGAATTATAGTTAATTAATTATTATATGCCGACCCGAGAACATCTTTGATATATGGCGTATCTTCAATATAACCAAAAGATAATAGATTTGGCCATATTAATCAAGCTCTAATGTAAGTATATTTAGAACTTTATTTAAACAATAAACTAACTTCGATATAAATAAAATAAATATTATTAAATATTATTTATTCTGTATCGTAAACATACTATTTATAAAATATATTATAATAGATAAACGCTTAAACTTTAAAGCATAGGTTAGTTTTGTAAAAAAAAATTATTTTCAAATCAAAAGTTTTACATCAATATTAAAAGAAAAAGCAGTGTAAATAGACGACCAGTAATAGACCTCTAATTAGATTTGCAGAGCAAGAATTGACGGTATAGGGAAGTTTTAAAAACATTAAATACAATAATACATAAATTATAGGTATATTAAACTTTACACAAATGTTCACATAAACTAAATAACTTTCAATCACGATTTTTTTAATGATTTTATGTTACGCAAACTTTTAATTAGTTTTTAGATTGAATTAAGCTCCACTTAAATGTACACCTAAAGTGTCAGAATTTTTAATTGATATGAAAATCACAAGAAAAATGAAATACTAAAATAATATTAAGTTCGTTGTTATCGAAACATGTTATCGAACTATTAATTAAAATATTTTAAATTTACCCACAAATGAAAATATTATTTTTAGCATAATATGCCATATATAACATTTTTTTTAAAAAAGAATGATTATGAAAAATGAGACGATTGCGTAATAACAAATTTTAAAACGAAAACAATATCGATTTAAATTTAATTTTAGGTTTTGTAAAATGTTTCTCGTTCTCAATACTAAACTGAAAGTTTGTATGTGTTTGTCCAGAAATTAGATGCACACAATTCCTGAATCGGTAGTTAATTTAAAGCTTGTTTTGTTTTAAATTTCCTGATACATTATAGAAATAATATGGCAAAAAACTATCCGGAATTTGATGCAAGTAAACCATTGCCACCACAGATGATCATCGCAAACAGTGGCAATCATTTCTATTCGATAGGATTGTGGCAGTGGAAGATTGCTAATGCCAAGCGTAATACTATCTATTTTAATCCGGTATTAAATCCAATAAGTGTTTTAATACTATGCGGGCGTTCGTTGGGTTCACTTCTGAGCACTGAAGCGAGCAAAGAATTTTTCATCAAAATTGGAGATTACTTTTACTTTTTAAATATTCGTTATCAGTTTAACGTGTGTACTATATTAATATGTTTGGTCGCACTAATCAGTCAAGCGATACATCACTGGAATTACACTCACAATATATGGCCGACATATATGAAAGTGTTTGAAATGATGGCCGGATTGCGTTCACCACAATCTATTGGTCTCAATGATAACGAATTAATTCTCAAGTTTGTTAAAAGGTCGCGATATTTGTTAAAGATTATCAGTTTTAATAATTACAAGATCTTTCCTTGGGTGGCATTTATTAGTAATTTTCTTACGTTAGCGTTGAACAGCACTGCCATACAAACGATCGTTTACGCCTTCCCTTGGAGTCTGCTTTACGTGTTTGTCTGCGGTTATTGCGCTAATGTTGTTGTCTGGCAAATCACTTACTTTAATATGCTATGCTATTACTTAAAGCTAAAATTCAGAGCAATTATGTGCAAATTGGATCACAAGCAGAATAAATTCTTAACCAATGCGATGATAAAATCAGTTATTAAATCTTTGCATGAAATTTATTTGGAAATCAATGATTACGATAACAACTATTGGGCGAAATTTGCTTTCTGGCTATACTTGCTATTTTCCGCTGTTGTTTGTCTAACACTGTATAGTCTTTTGTTTGGCGTAATGACAATAACGAGTCGTATAATTTTCTTATACGGCACTATATTATTTGCTGCGATACTAATTAGTTTCGTGAAAACCGCTTCCGCATTGGCGTATCAAACGGCAAAGTCTTATAAGTTGTTATTGAAAACACTGTATCGTATTAACAATAGCCGAACAATAAGGGCTGCTATGAAAATGAAGGTATAGACGCAAATAGGGGCTATTGTGCAACAAAGATAAATAATTTTGAATTATTTTAATTATATCTATAGTTGTCATCATTTGTGGAGCGAGTGAGTCAGAAAAGAGTGGGATTTTACTGTTGGAAACTATTCATCATCAATTATTCCCGATTTTTCGAAGTATATCATTAGCAAAAGCTTTTATTAATTTTTATTACTTAAAAATTATTTTATTTCGTATAGATTTTGACCCTAATGAGCATGTTTTTCTTGAAACTGGTGGAAATTTCTACAAATCAATATTAAAATAGATTTTAGTGATTAATTAATCAAATCAACACTTAATTCTTCGCACTCAACCAAATATTTATAAATTTGCAGCACATTTCTCAGGTTTTCCATATTAGAGTCCGAAATCTTTAAAAATTTAAGGCCCGAGCCCGATCTAGGCCCGATACCCTCAAGCCCGAGCCCGAAAAAA
>JAQIVF010000862.1:0-17437 GCA_034698365.1 Steganacarus magnus
AACTCTAGAATAGAAGTCCGAGTCCGGTCCGAGTCTTAGGCAAAGACCTGAAAGACTCGGACCTTGCCATCTATAATCCCATTTATTGCAAAATTTTTTATTTTATTTTTTTCACATCGATTTCCTAATCACTACTCAAAATTCATTTCAAACACAAATTTTTTTCTGCTAACGATAAATCTTTTTTTTTTTTTGGCACTACTGTATAATTTTATTGCTAGGAATAGTAGATGACAGATAATCTTTTCAAAAAATTTTGTTACCATTTCACAACTCAGATACAATAGTGTGTTACAAAAAAACTGTAATATACTAATACTTGTAAATTCGTCGAGATCTGCTTCGGCATTTTCCGCCGCAAATTCTTCGGGAGTTTTCTTTCTTCTGTTAAGACCGCCTTCGGATAACACCGAGTCTTGTTTTTTTAATTCGATTTCTTTGGGCGCTATTATTTCTTTCTTCTTTATATTGTACTTAATTAATTAAAAATATTATATACGTTAATAATCATTTAATATTCGACAACAAAAAATAAAAATTAAATTATTGACATGTGTGGCGCGCGCGCGTACGGAATACATAAAAAATTATTAATAGAGGAATGTTTAATATCACACACACACACAAAAAAAATAAATCAATCATTTAATGGCAAAGCAAAAAAAATAAGTAAAAAATATCTGGTAGTTTCATAAAAGCAATTTGTTGTGTGTGTGTGTGTATGTGTTAGTTTTATAACTGTTAAAAGACGTTTCGCTTCGTATTATAACACGTCTAACACAAATAAATCTTAAAACTAATCTTTTTGCCAATTTAACCGTTTTGCCACAAGTGTTGATGACATCAATCGATTATTACTGGTCTGTATCACACACATACACATACACACACACTCTCTAAGTTATAAGTTATATCTTAAAGTATTACGCATATTTGTAAATCAACGGAAAAAAAGAGTGGCTTTAGACATATATAAGAAATCGATATATGGATGCACACAAAATTGTATACTACAATAACCACTATTATATTGAGAACTCGTTTCTCTAGGACTTACCGTACTTACACTGTTGAGATTACAATTTATCTAAACTTGATGAATATTTTAAGTTCAACCGTTGATTGTGATCTTTTTTTTTTAATTTTATTAACATATTATTCAATATTGTGTAATAAATGAAGCGCGAATAATGTTTCTATAGATAAAAACAGTATAAAATCAACTACTACTGCATCATAAAAAATGTTATGTAAATTTTGAGCTATAATCTCATTATTCAGAACAGATACACACACACACACATACACCGAAAATTTGATATAATTTTAAAAAGAAGTTTATCATTGGATTGCAAACCACACCACACTCTCGTATTTTTTAAATCAAATTTTTATATACAAACATATTCTCTCTCTCTCTCTCTCTCTCTTTCATCGCAAGTTTACGCCAAATAACTCTCCCTCGAAAAAAAAACTAAGCGAAGAGAAAATCCATAAAAACTTTGTGTTGAAGATAAAGTTAAAATTTAATAATATACATGCTTTGCGCATTTTTCTTCTTACGGGCGAAACAAAAAATATGTGATACAGTATACAGACGATGCAATACACACACACACACACACACCGAAAATCAAATATCAAATTTTCGTGTCTACTTAATATTTACGGAAAAATAAATAAAATATATGCAGTTTTGTTTCTCAGTTTTTCAGAGAAAGATTTTGAATATATTACGCCTCGCAAAGTAAGAAGAAGTAGAAGAAAGATAAGTGACTATAAGTTAAAGCATAAGATTTATAAAGTTTTTCGATAATAATAAAAAATAATAATACCGTATGTAATATTATATACTATAATACACGCACACTTAATTTAAATAAAAAGTATTAAGAATTTGAAATGAAAAAGAAAACAAAACAGCAAAATCATTTAAAAATATAGTTACGCTTAAATGAATTGAGAAAACATGATGTTCTTTCTTTTCTCTGTCTGTGTTCTCAATGAAATAGTCTCCTATTCTGGCAGTGGATATTATTTTCTATTATGTAAATGCTATGGTTTTATTGGTTTCTTAACGTTCTTAAGGGGAAAATAATAGTTTTAGAAAAAGTTTTTCGAAAGATGTCGTTATAATGAAAAATGCATTTCGCAAACCGGAATCATTATTCACGCCATAATAGGTCCTCTCTCTCTCTCCTCTCGTTCTCTCTTTGAATAGTTTATTATCTTTAAGTCTAGTATTATTGTTTTACATAAACTAGTGAATGTTTTTCGAGAGATAAGAGAGTTTACAGAGAAAAAAAACACGCACACAAAACAAAAACAACAAAACATTAACTCTTTTTTCTCTGTGTTTGTAGTTCAGTATACAGATATATTGCGTTAACGTTACGCCGAATAAACCTAAAAGAGTACAGAGAGAGAGAGAGAGAGATATATTCTGAACCCAAAGTGAAGAGACACTCAAGTAGAGGGCACTCAGTCGTCAATTTATATCAGTAACGTTTTGATTTTTTTTGTGTTGCTGTTGCTGTACTCTCTGTGCGGTAAGCATATAATAAAACATAATTTATTTCCATCATATATATAACTTATATGATAGTATATATGATATGGTACTCTCTATGATAATATCCCGAATAAATTAAATGTCGAGAACTCATCACATGCCAGCCGAAGATTAATTGAGTTTAACGTTTTTTGGAACATGGGTTTGCGCAGTGCAGTTAAAATAAAGATTTATGATTGAGAAATATATCTACTATATATTTTTTATTTTTTGTTATGGAGAGAAGAGATGAGATGAGACAAAAAAAGCAATTTCAAGATTTAAAAAATTATTTTTGTTCAAAATAAATCGATAGATAAAAATAAAAAATTGCCCTTCGATATCATTAAGCTTTAATATCCGTGTGTGTGTGTGTGGGGGGGAGGGGGTTCAAAAGAAATCGAACGCTAACCCCCAAATGAAAAAAATGGTCAATATTTTTTGAAAACAAGTTCATCCCATTAGTTTTGACAGTTTTAGAAAAAGAGTTTTGGTTTATTATTTGAGTTTTTTGTTTGTTAAAAAAAATTTCTGAAAATATCTCTCTATGGAAAAAATAAATGCCATTTTAACCCAGAAATTATGCAAACAAATTTTCTTGAATGTTTTTTTTTATATTAGCCGCAATCATAAAACATAAAGTGTTCTCGAATTAACCGGCTTTCGATCGAAAATGATATTATAATTCTCGAGTGCATTCAATTATTTTTAATGTTGTTTCGATCATTATTGCGGAGCTCATAAACGGACCTGGTTTTAAAATAACAAAAAACCTATCCAAAATTTTATTTTAACACCAAAATTTTGTTCTCTAGTGTCTCTTTAGGAGAAAAAATTTTTCATTACAATTTTTCCCAGATTTCCAATAGAAAAAAACCACCATCGAAAAGAAAATATTAATAATGATGATTGTTGTTGTTTTGGTGTTGTAAAAAAAGCGCGTCCAAAATGATCTGGTGATAACACTCCTCGTGGGGAAAGTAAGACACACACGCGACACATTCGATTAAGGTATGGTCTTATGACACTCGGTTTTTGGTAAACAAGAGGATTTTCAGTGTTGTGGACCACAAAAAAAACAAAAACAAAAAAATTGTACTGTTTCAAGGTTACATCCAGAACTGCAAGAATAAGCTGCTGCTGCTGCAGCACAGTTCAAGTGACAGATTGTTCTGTTTTTGCTTCAATAAATTTATATATAGATAACAGTTAATGCAAAATGTCATAAAACAAAACAATACAGAAAAACATTACGCCTACTTTTTCTTGAAATCATTTTTACCAACAAAAGTCTGTAGTTTTTCAGAAATTCGAATATATATATATTAATATAAGAAGGCTAGACATTTGATTATTAAATTAAAATAGAGAATTGAACTTTTTTATCGAAAAATAGATGTAGACTCTAGTGTATACCGAGATACTGTTTGCTATACAGTATATTCTTCAATACATTCTGCTACACGTTCAGTGTGCTCTCTAACGTTACGTGAAAAATTCAGTCTGTTTATAACAGTTATTTTGCAATACAACAAAACATCTATCATTTATTGCATTAAAATGTTTTTTGTGCCAAAAAATAAAGAGAGAGAGAGAGAGAGAGAGAGAGAGAGAGAGAGAGAGAGTCAGTCACATATACACTTTCTATTATATTGCATTAAAAAAGTGCATTATATTATTAATATTAAATAATTTGAAATAGATATTGCAATACAAATGTAACAAAACATATATAATATTCACGCAAAGCTAATAAAGAACAATATGGCAAAGTTCTCAGAATGCAATTACTTTAGGTTCTAATTTATGTGACAAAAATATTCTTGACACTCTATTTCGATAATAAATTATAAAAACCGGGCGCACAGTTATCAAGTGTTTTAACTAAATATAGTAATATTTGCGTTCAAATTTTAACGCAAACCTGTGTAACAATGTTGCAGAGACGAGACAATTCATTAATTTAGCTCACATATAGTGAGAATAAGTTTTATACAATAATTATAGATTTTTTTTTTCGTTTAAGTTATACGTGAAGCGCTCTAAAAGTTGCCAAAACAAAAAGGAAAATAGTAGTTGTCAGCGCGAAATAGTAACGTCATCATCGCTAGCGTGTAAATTAGCAATTCTTACACGTAATTTGATGAGAGATAAAAATATATGATCATAAAACATCAGTATTGACCCAATAATAGTTATTCTTGTACAGTATATATATATATATATATACGACACCAAGTATTATGGTTGAAATTTTTATTAAGAGTCAATATTAATTTTTCCACTTAGAGAATTAGTTTACTCAGGGTTTTCGTTATCATATTTGTAATTAAATTGGAACCCAACCAACGTTCGAGCTCAACACTTCTACCCCACATACTCGTAGATTTATCACAGTAATTATTTATACCACTTTAAAATGAGACTATTAATTATCGTAAACTTTTATTTAAGATTTATTTGAAACATTTAATTGAAATAAACTAATTTAAAATAAATGACAGAGAAGTATAAAACAAAATAGTATGAGTAAAACTAAAACAGTACAATCACAAAATCAGTAAATAAGAGAAATGTTAATACGCCTTTCTTGAATGCTGAGCTTATGTGCATAATGACTCAAGTTTAAAATACATTATTCATGCTATATTATATACATTTACAATTTTCTGTGCAGCACTAACGCACTCCGCATGACTTTCAAGAAATTCGTTGACTCTATTTTACGCCATAACATTAACTTTTTAAAACTAACCCCTCGTAAGCGATTAATAATTGAGTTATTATTGTTCGAGTCTTAAATTTTAAGGCACTGACTGAGAGGCTTTAAATTTTATAAGCCTAATAATCTAGTATGTAGTCTACACTATCTGTAGATCACACCCCATCTTTATGACTAGAGATAGGAATATTTTTTTAAATCCAAAATCTTCTTGTAACAACAAAATTTGAAAAAAAAAATCGTTTTTTACAACAAAATATTCAAGATATGAATTTTATTAACAAAATTTTTCTTATAAAATAGGAAAATCACGCAGAATTTCAGACAAAACTGAAAAATTGAATAATCAAAAACTTTTTAAATCCCCCTAATTTTTAACCAAAAATTATTGCATAAGGTTTTTTTTAAAATTGGGGAAACAAGCTTTTCATACGATTGGGGAATTGGGTATATCTTATAAATATTGCTTTATGTTATTTATATGCAAAAATTTATGCCAACATTTTAAAGAAAACACGTCTTTTTGTTTCAACAAATTTTTTTTGTTGGTTTTTCTAACAAAATAACAACAAAAAATCGCGATTAGTTTTAACAAAATATCCTATCATCTCTATTAATGACCGTTATTCTTGACGTACACTTATAAAGACACGTACATACTGTACATGCATACATACGGGCACTCATACATTCAAAAAACTTACGATAGAATTACAATCGTTATATTTGATGCACAATTCTACATATGCACTACTACTGACCCCTGGAGTTTAAATTTGGGCAATAGTGGACATTTAATATTAGTGGATTAGTGGCAATATTAGAGCATTTTTCAAAAATGTCTATTTCCTAACTTTACTGCGCTCTGCATTCAATTTTCAGAATTATATTTTAAGTTTAGTACTGATTCAAGACCGCGGAAAACTAAGGTATACAAGTTCAGGTCTGTTCTATGCCTTTTTTTAAAAAAGGCTAAATCAAAAAACAGTATTTTTTTATTATTATTGGTTTTGCAATACGATCGGTGATTATAGCGTGTAATTGGGGTGTTATTATCGTGATAGCGTTACACATTCAATACAAACTGCAGTATAAAAGACAAAATATACTGTAACAACATCTGTATGTCCGAAATGAGGTTCGCAGTGCAGACAGTTTCGCAGTGTTAGCGCAAGATTTCTCAACCGCTTTACGTGTAGCTCGCAGTTATACTTTTAGTTACATTGCTGTCATTAATAATCAAACCCACTAATAATGAATGGCTCTCAGCGGGGCTTTTTTTTATTAAAGAATATTAGAAATATAAAACATTTATGTAAACATTAATATTTAATACAGATATTAATGTTATTTTACTGTAAGATTGTAATTACATATTGGTTTACTTTAACGGTAGAAGTTATTTATTAACGAAATATACGATATGTTTGAATACAGCCTTTTTTGACAAACGCACGAAATTGTATTTACTATTCAATATTGATTAATATTGCAAATCATTCAACTTAAATCGAGATCTAATATTACTATCAAAATATTAGTACTTAGCTTTGTTCTATTATCGTGAAAATATTAAATCAAATAAATTGAAGATTTTGCCGGTACGAGAGAGCTATTGTACAACTAGACAACTTAAGGGTTGATGGGTAGGGCCCAGAGGTTCTCAAACTATGGGTCGCGACCCAAAACGGGGCCCTAATGTAAAATTTTTGGGTCGCATGTATGTTGAGAATTAACATAAATGTTGGGTTATTGCACAACAATGTATTTTGTCAAACGTTTAAATTAAAGGTGCTATTGGTTTGGTTAATAATGGTTAAACCATGGTTTTAACCATTAACCCATGGTTTGGATTGGTTTGGTTTAAATTTTTTGAATGCGGTTTGGATTGGATTGATTCCAACATTTCAATGAATAACCATTTATAAACCATTAAACCATTAACTATATTTATAGCAGTAAAATTTAATTTTTTTTAACAAAAATTTAATTTTTAGTATTACTTCGGTAAAAAGAAAAATATTTTAGTGAAAATTGATTTTTTTTAAAAATGAACTTATTTATAAATAGAGCCTCAAAAAATTAGCATTTGTTCCATATGAAAATAGCGCTATAAAAAGCACTAAAAATTTACGAAAATAGCATTAAAAATAGCATTTATTATTTAAAAAATTAATGAAAATATCAATATTTGGAGACAAATTTTTTATATTGAACCCATTTTTGTTTTCTATTGAGTTCAATAACTTATATAACTTAGGACTAATTAATATGAAGAAAAAATTTACAAATATAATAAAAAAATTACGAGATTGAGTTTTTGAATTTTTCACAAATTTTGGGACCATCCCAAAACTCAACGGAATTAAACCATAATTTATTAGTTTTCGGGAAAATAGCATATAAGATAGCAAAAATAGCATTATAGCATTTACTATTAAAAATAGCAAAATATAGCATTTATAAACATGCATAAAACGACTCCTAATCATCCAATTCGTGCACAAATTACAATTATATGCTTCTATCTTATGGAATAAAAAAGTAGCAAATGCTATCATTTTGAGGCTCTATTTATAAATTTTGAAATGTAAAACATGTAAATGGTTTAATGGTTTACTCATGGTTTGGTTTGGTTCGGATTGGTTTACATTTTTAAATTATGGTTTGGGTTTGTATGGTTCAGGGTTTTAGATAATGGTTTGGTTTGGTATGGTTTGAGAAATGTCGAACCAATAGCAACTTTAGTTTAAATTTCCTCCGAGATCTAAAAATTATTTCAAAATAAATAATCAACATTGCGCTTAAAACTATATAACTTTCAATACGAGAATATGGAATCAAAACCACAGAATTTGAGATGAATTAAAGAATAATGAGATTTTTAATATTTTTAAGTGCGAGTGTTGTTCGATATCTCAATGATTTGACTCAATAACAATGTATTTATGAGCTCCAAAAACTAGCATTTATTGCACATATAAAAATACAACTCTATTAATGGCTTCAAAAATTTATCCAAAAAATAAGGAGTAAAACTCATCGCATTTATTTAATTTAAAAAATAACTAAAATATCGATATTTATAAATTCTTATATACATTCAAATAATAATACTTGTTATCCAAATGTTTTGTTCATCACTGCCAATCTAAACACTAATAACAGCAATAATGGGAGAATTGATAGGCAGAGCGCTGAAATAAATACAATTTTAATTTAAGCCGTTTATGTTTATTCGTGCTTATCATTATCATTACATTTATATGTTTCTAAATTTGCGAAATAAAACAAAACCCAAGCAAATGCTATTATTTTTCGGAATGCTCTCTATTTATGATTTACCGGAGATTAGCAGCGCTTTTTTTTAATAGCATGTTTGAACAAAATTTTCCACTATCGCACACACACAACACAACACACACTGTTATTTCTAATATAACCTGTGGGAACTCGACCCTAAAATAAGGGCATATTCATTCTGGTTTGTGCAGTAAAAAAAAGATCGAAGGCTCAGTTAAGTTTTGCTTCGAGAATGAACTTTATCTAATGATCATTCGAAACAAAGAAAAAATACGTCTCAAAATATCTCAAGTATCGCAATAAATTGTTACGACAGATAACAGGAAAAAAACGAAAATCCCTTTCATATCACACACACTCTCTCTCTCTCTCTCTCTCTCTCTCTCTCTCTCTCTCTCTCTCTCTCTCTCTCTCTCTGCCTTTTATTTTATTGCAGAAAAGTTTTTTATTTCATAACAAATAGACTTGACTTATTTCTTTATTGATCTCCGCAGTAACTGTAACTGATATCAATTTCTTTTCCGTCGAAGCGCACACAAAAGCGATTTCCACTAAACTTTTGTCATTCAAGAGTTAAAACTATAGAAGAACTTAGTGTATGTATGGTATTCTATTACTATAATTTATTATATAAGTTATTTTAGGCTTTGAAGAAAAAATGTTTCAAATTTATAGCAAATACATTTTCTATTTTTGTTGCTAAAAATAATGCGCTTAAAAAAATTCAAATTAAAAACTTCTAGAAGTTTTGAAATATAAAAAGATACGGATCTTTACTTTTTTTTCCGATAAAAAATTAAATTGAAATACTTCTTTATTAAATTAAATAAATAGATTAACTTAAATCAGTTTCAAGAGTGGAGAGACATTGAGAGACACGATAATAACAGTAACAGACAAATAGCAAAACAAAACAAAAAATACACAATAAAATTTTGTTCACTCAATAAAGAGGCACAAGTGCTGACATTGAGAGATAACGGGTAACACCAGTTTAGCGATTATTATCGAAACGCATGCACACACACCAGTGATGCGGACACACACACACACACAGTCATCATATATTTTATAATAAAAAATTCCATTTATAGCCAGCTCTGTGTGTTGTGCTGCAGCTGTACTAAAAAACTTTTCGACCGTTAAATAACAAAAAATATTTTGAGCATTTTTTGCACGTACGGTAAACGCAATCATTATTGTATATTATTATTATTATTAGAAACTATAAAATAAAAATTCTTGTGCTTAATTACGCACAATCATATAAAAAAACTTTTTGAAACGATATTATTATTAAGTTTTTATTTATATTCTTAATTAAAATGCCTGCGATATTTCAATAGAAAAAGCGCTTTCCATATACATATATATCTTATATATAAGATTTCTCCCCATTTTGTTGTTTATGCAAAAAAGCGTGAAACAGAAAAATTTCTTAACGAATGATTAATTGACAGAGAAAGGCAGTCACTGCCAAAACTGTTAAGAAAGACACAGTGACGTAACCGCGCAAAAACATATTAGATTTAACGCCTTAAAGAACGCTTTCTTGCCTGTTATAGCGAAACAACTTCTATGCATCGCGTTTTATATGAGCAATACTTTTCGTATAACACATTTTCATTAAAGGATTTTTTTATTTTTTGTTTCTTTTAAAAGAATTACTTCACATGAATGGCATTATATTTATTTTCTAAATTTCCAGTCGCTTTATTCGTTTTATAATACACTACTACTACTACTACTACTTCTGGCAGCGAAACGCGAAAAATTAAACTCGTTTCGCTCTGAGATCAATAAATTACATTTTACACAGCATTTCTTTCTTATTTGCTTAAATCTTAAACAGCATTTTCTTTTTCTTTCTTTTAGGTTTCCCGTACAGTATAAAGAAATCACTGTTTCTATAATAAAATTAGTATTATTTTCTTTAAAGATATTATTATTATTAATATTAATATATATATTAATATTTTAATAAATAATTAAAATCAAAAAGCAAATAATTTTTGAACAGTTTGAGAATGGAGTGGTGTTTATACTGTAAGTAATATATTATTATTGTTAAAGCGTTTGAATATTTCTTCAGTTTCTTTTTTAATTAAGTTAATGCCATTGTGATAAGAATTGCTAACCGTTAATACTCGGTATAAAATAGTGAACCGAAATTTTTTTAGAAGTGGGAGCACACTTCAAACTATATTCAAAATAAAAAAACTTTGGTCACAGCGACGCATAAACTTCAGATCATTAGAGCTCGAATCCTATAAAAATTTTTTGTTTAACGAAATTTAATTTCATTAATTAAAAGCAATTCACACAACATTAGAATATAAACCTAATTTATTATCATTCAAAACCATAACTCCCGAAAAAAAAGTTAAATTAAGGTATGTGTGCGTTGAAATTTAATCCAATAAATTGCTGCTATTGTCTTGCTATCAATAATGATCACTTATACAGAATTATGATAATAACTATAGTAAAGGTTAAATTTAATTTTATTTCTAAATTTAACCAGTACTGTGTATTCTGTGCTCGTATTTTGCTTGGATTCAATTTATTCATATGGGACACAACCAACCCATAATCAAACCTTTTAATTAAGATGATTATTGTTTTAAGTTTTAACGCCTTCGTCATCACTGATGCCAAACACACACACACAAACAGACAATAAACTTATCTATAATTAACTTAATAGTGTTTAAACATAAAAAAAAACACACAGGGAATAAAATATATTTCAATTAAATAAAGAGGTTCCACACCCTTACTCTAAATGAATTAAATATTTATACACTTAAGTAAATATATATAATATATATAATTTTAACTGTTTAACCTTTTAAGTTAATTGTTTCCAATTAATTATAAACACCTTATCTCAGCACTTAAACATTATTAAATAGTTTTATAATTTTCAGCTAAAAAAAATAACAATACAGTTGTAAACGTAACGTTATATTCAGCCCGAAATTCAAATAATACAGTAATATATGCAAATCCTCTAATAAATTTTAATTTCTATGCCCTAATTCGGGATTAAAAACGATGCGTTCAGGTTTATGTATCTTAATTTATTTTTTTTAGTTCTTTGGTGAATATCCGATAATTTTTTTAAATTTAAAATATTAAAAGATTTGCAACCTAATTTCAATAAAATAATAATACAAGCCATTTATCACTTCACTTTAACATTTATTATTTTTAAAAACAAGGCCGAAACATTCATAATAGAGCTCACTTTCTTAAGCAGCATTGTTAACATCTCTTATAAATGGTTTAAATCATTATTACTTTGTTGCGCAAATCATTGTTACTTATATTAATATTCTAACAAAACAACTAATCCAGACTATTAAGTTATAACTTGTATCTTATAAAATATTATGATTTAGTACTGTATGGAAGTTACAGACACGACAAACTTAAGAGGGATTGTGGACATACGGACGAACGGACAAATAAACATACAAACTCGCCTCTATATATATATAAAGTGAGCTAAAGATGATCTCATTCTCCCTCGTATTGACTGTTCATACTTTCATTAATGAATAATTATGTGTCATCACTCATATACCGAATCATTAATACAAAATCAAACAAAACATATGAGGCATCAAAATCAACAGCATTTGTAAATATTATCGAATGACAATATATTTTGTCAACAATGTTTTGAAATCAACAATAAGTCTCACAACCAAATTGATAATTATTGCGTGTTTCAGGAAATAATTTTACTAACTTAACAGTAAATCGCTTAACGTAATCGCTTGTGTGACAAACAAATAAAAAATAAACTCCTCTCAAACAAAAGCAAAATAGCGTTCTGTTGTTGTGTTCACTAAAAAAAAGAAGCCGTGATATTAGTGTGTGACATCTAATTAATTAGGATTAATCCCCCCAGCAATCTGTTCGTGTGACTTCTTTTTTTTTCATAGTTAATCCGCGCAAACACTGCGAGTTAAACTCCTGAACACCTTATTGTTGTTTTCCCTGAGAGAGTTAGTCGATATTCGCGTCAATTTTTTGTTGTATATATATATATATACAAGAGAGCATTCAATGTTTTTTAAACAATTAAAATTCGGCAAAAAAATAATAGGAAAGAATAATAACCAGAAAAAGGTCCCAAATAAATATTAAAACATAAATTATTAAAAACTTCTTTGGTTAAAATTTAATTAGATTTCTAAAGGAAAAAAGTTATTTATCTATTTTCTCTGTTTTAAAATCAAATTAACGCAATGATGATAATTACATTGAATTTCTCTCTAGATTTAATTGCGGCAATAAATTTCAAACGCAATTGAATCAGAGATATAGCTAAAAGAAAATAAAATAACGAAAGAAAAGAAAAGAGTACTGTAGCATACGTATAACGTGAATTGTAATTCGTAAAAATTGAAGCGAGTATTATTTTTTTTCTTTTTAAAAACTTTTCTTAAATCTAAAAGTAATTTTCTCATAAAAAGTGAGCGCAAAATATTTTTCGCTATATGTAAATCTATGTTTTTTGGGTGAGTTCATGTAATACACAGAGAATACAGCCATTTTTGATTGATAATGCTGTCTGAATTCGTTAGCGAACGAAATATTTTTGCGCGATAACAAGAGATTTTTAAGCTAAATTTTTGCAAAACAAAGAAGAGAGCTTATGGAGTTGACACTTGTCTGTCATTATGCGGTAAAATTCTAAATCGACAATGCGTTTAAAATCTACAAATTTCAAATTAATTTTGACAGAATTATCAGTTACTAATTAATCACTTTGTGGTCTATTTAATCATGAACTGTGTATTATTATGTAAGCAATCGGGATATTACTAACAAAAATCTAGTTGTCATAAAAATTATACACACATATACACTGGTATAACGTTTGTTAATAGTGTCACATGTGATTAATACGCAATAATTAAAAGTAATATTGATTGCGTTTGCTCTACATATGGAGCCATCAGTGAAGAGTGAAACAAGAGTGCGAAGCGATAATGCAATGCAAATACAGATTGGATTCATCCAATTAAAGCGATCTTTTGGACACTAGTTTATAGTGTGTGTTCAGTTTAATTCCGAATAGAGAGAGAGAGAGAGAGAGAGAGAGAGAGAGAGAGCAAAACATATGCCCACACATCAGTAGTTGCAGTAATTTGTAAAAATTTGATTTATTTCATAATTACTGAATTAAATAATAACAGTAAAATCAATTACACGCTGCATATACGGTACGGTATTATTTGAAATTAAATTAAATTTTACTGTAGTCATGAAAATATATAGTTTGTTAAAACACTTTAAAAATTAAAATACTGTTTTCAGAGGCGTGTGTTATCAAAAAAGTTAGACGTTAGTTGTTATACTTTGTATGCAAACCTCTTTTGGCCAAAAAATAGTGAAAACGTAAATTACATCTAAATAAATATTAATGCATCTCATTATCATATTTCGCATCATCGCTCATATTTCGTGGTCGTAATACCGAATTTGGTAGAAATTTGGTGTGCGCTATGTATGCAAAAGAATATTCGCTCGAATTTTTATCATTAGTTAATAGCGCGCTAATATACTAAACAAGATCCAAAAAAAATTTATATTTAAAAACAATCACTTAAATCATTGTATTGCGAGAAATGGCTGGAAGGTTACCATCACTGCATACTAGTTATCAATACAGAGAATTTGTTTATAGTGCACACAGTAATTGGAATGGGAAACATCTCGTTTTCATTATTTCGTTACACTTTGCTTTTAAAAATCTAACAAAATATTCATCGCCACTATAATAATATATTTTCGCAAATGTGTGCATTGGTTACATATGCGGGCACACAAAACATTCGCAATGCATACAAATCTCGCTTATATAATATACACACTACGCAACTGAAGATAAGTTAAGCGTATAATAAGAGAATATATTATAATATATATATATATATAGTGGTCGGTAAACACACAGCACACATACATAGTCGATACCCTTTGCACTCCACAATCTAAAGCTAGGCTATTATAGCCGTAAGATAAAACAATTTTCATACGCGCAAACTGACACAACAATTTCAGCAAAAAAAAAACACAATACTCTTTCATATGTGTGTATAATAACGTGTGTGTGAGTGTGTGTGTGTGTGCAGTAATTTTCTTTTTTTCTAGTATCGATTTTCAAATTATAAATAGTAGTTAAGACATTAACGGAGAGAAATAAAGATTAAAGGAAAAGAGATATTGGGAAAGAGAAAGAGCAAAATAGCGCGCAACACAACAAAAACACAAAACACAAAACTACAATAAAACTGAGATCGCAAATACCTTATTCCTAATTCCTTTTCGCATTGTTTCCCTCTCCTCTTCCATTTTCTGGTGCTTCAGCTTTCTGGCGTCTTCCGCCTCTTTCAGCGCTTCCAGCCTTTCCTGCTCCAACTGCTGCAGTCGCTCTTTCTCCTCGTGGCTCATATTATCTCCTCCTCCGCCTATTTCTGTAATGGCAAACACACACACATACAGCGTTTTTCTCTCTCTTTTGAAAAGCTCAGGCATTTATTATTAAATTTGTTTGGCATTGATTGCATCACAAATTAGGTTATATACACCATTATTAGCGCTAAACTATTCTTATTATTATTATTACTAAACATATTTGAATGTTTGAGTATATGAGGTAAATCGGTATATACCTTATATAAGCTATATCTCTGTAATGTATTATATACTATACACTAGACTGTATAATAATGTATAATAGAAAAAAAATATTTCTTTAATTTATATAAAAGCTTAATGTATGCTCAGAAAAGCGAAATAAGTTTTTTATTTGCGTATCACAATAGACTGGTTTGAAAGCAAAAAATTATTCGCAATCAAATCGCGAAATCGATAACGCGTTTCGAGAGTCCGATCTCTCACACGCAAACACCAGTGCAATCAATGTCAAAATCAAAGCATATTCTAGTTTTAATAAAAAAAAGCATAATCTATCGGTAGAAATTTTTTTAGCGATTAGTTTCTCTGACTCGAATTTGTAACTTATTGCGAGTTATTATTATTATTATTGTTATTTTTTTCTTCTTCATTTGTATGGTTTGAGCGCAAAACGGTTTTGCGTTACACACACACACACAAACACACATATCAATTGAATGCGTGAATATCGTTAACTGACAGTAAACACAAATCGAGCGAAACTTTTTTTTTCTTCCTCTCTCGCTATAAAAATGTTTAGGCATTTTGATGGCTTGTGTGACAATCTATGCATAATCTAATATAACGTAACGCTAACAACACTACACACACACACACACACACACATACGTACGGCACATACAGTACATGCAGCACACAATAACGCTAACATATGACACTATTGAGCATACCTTTAACAGCCGACAGTTGGTTTCCCATCATTTGCTTCGCTATAAACGCTGCCATTGTTTCACCGGTTAGGTTAGATATTGCACACACAGCGAAAAATTTTATTTTTTAGTTAAACAACAGGCGAACAATAATTAACTTATGAAAATTATGCGATAGTTTTGGTGTTTAATAAAAATATGTTACGCTGATGTATAATTGATGCGAGCAGTAGTGGAGAAACGCACTCTAATCGCATCTCAGGTGCGATTAACGGTAATATGGCTGAAAGCTTAGCGAATGTGTGCGAATCGCTATATAACGTCGCTGTCACTGCTGCGCTCTAACGAACGCTCAAATATATGAAGCTGTCGACTGTGAGCTTTTCATCACAAAATGATTTTGTTTTTACAGATTCAACGCTAACGCTGCAGAGGCAGATATGTCAACAGAAAAATGATTCTACAAGCGTATGCCACCTTTAAAGTTATCACTGTTTGTAAAGAAAAACTTTAGCTGTTTAGCAAATTAGAGTAAAATAGCGTTTTTAATGTTTTATAAGTTGTGGCACTAATTCTGAATTAAATTATGATAAATATTACGAATAAATCAAAATTTAATTGTTTAAATTTTATAAATAGTCGCAAAAATAGTTTTAAGAAATTTAGAGATAAATTAACCAATTATTTTAAAATATCAAACCCGCTCATAACGTCGTATCGACGAGTTTTGAGCAAATTCAATACTAAACTAAACATGCAATGAATGTGCAATTTAATTATAATTAAATGAAGCGCACGAATGTTTTCTTTGTTTTTTTTCTCTCGTTCCAATCAAACTACAGATTCTAATATTTGGCCTCAAATTTAATATTCCTAAGTAGTAAATTGCTTGGTGTGTCACATCAAACAATCGCGTGTGTCACAATCTTCTGGATTGTGTGTCACAAATAAGTGTCACGTCTATCCATCACGCTTCGAGAATTAATATATTTCAATTATTTGATACAAATCAAACATTAGATATAAGTTATCAATAAATACATTTGTTAATTCTATTGTTAATTAATAAATCTATAAATCTTAATCTTTTAAGATTTTAATCTGATTAAGATTAATTTTTGTCTTTAAGCCTTTAAGCCTTTAAGCCTTTCAGCCTTTCAGCTTTTAAGCTATTAAAGATTATTGATTTAATTTTAAAAATTAAATTAGATTTAGCAATGACTAATCCTCTTGACAAAACCATGCCAGACTATTCAGGCCTGAGAGAAGAGGCAAAAAAGCGTCGGCACGAAGAGGCATCGAACTTCCAGAAAGCTCTGGATTTGATGTCTTCAGTGCATTTTGCCCCTCCGAAGAGAAAAACTGTAGCGTCAAAGCCATCATCAGCAGCAGCCTCCTCATCAGTAGCATCGACAGCAGCATCGACAGCAGCATCGACAGCAGCATCGACAGCAGCATCGACAGCAGCATCGACAGCAGCATCGACAGCAGCAT
>JAQIVF010000863.1:0-17425 GCA_034698365.1 Steganacarus magnus
GTTTTGGTCAAAAGGTAAAGGGGTCTTAAAAACTATATGAATTTAAACGACATTTTTCCAAAATTCTTAAAATATTTTATATTTTCTTATCCATAAAATAATTATTTATATTTATTTATAAAATCTACAAATTGACTTATTTTCTAGCGTTAAAATATCCCTTAAGTTCATAGGTCATTATAATAAACCGCAAAAAAAAATTTTATATACGAAAATCCGTGCTTTAGTTATAAAAGCGTTTATCTCTAGTTATCTAAACGTATTATCACATGAAATTTTTTGGGTGAGTGTGTGGTGAGTTTAAAAAATATTCACTTTACTCACGCGCGTGAGTATGTATGGCGAGATTACTTTAATAATTATCACAAGCTTATAACAAATACATGATAACGAAAGAATAAAAAATTATAAATAAATATTTTAACAATTTTTAAAGTCAATATAATATAAGTTAAAATATTTTAGCCTAAGATATCAAAATATTTTATTTGCTTTAGTAGTGATTAATAAAAACAATATATTATTATAAAAAACATTTAAAATTTGAAAACATAATTAATTTTTATTTCATACTGAATTTCTTTTAAGAACTTTCGCCTTTTTTAATCGCATTTAACAGTGTTGTATAAAGTGAACTCAATGAAGGATAAGTTTCATTGCATTTTGAGTCTGGAAATGTTTCTGGGTTTGTCTCGAAATCCTCACTTAATTTATAGATTAGGGAACCATTTGATGCTGTTAACAAAACTGGTCAAATTTATCACATCACTCCCATTGATTAATTCTAATTACACTCTATAATATTATTTATACTTTATATTATGTTTACTGTGCGAAATACAAACCAATCAACACATCATTAAGATAAATAAAATTTAGTAAAAGTCTATAAATATATAACAATCATTAATGTATTTTAAAAATATATAAAAGTCTATAAATTAGTCTAGAATAGTAATAGTCACAGTAATAGCGATATGTGTGCGACAGTAATGCGATGTTCGATACTACTATTGATGTATAGTGTCATGTGATTGTTATGTTTATGTGTGAATGTAAACACACGTGTGATGAATGTGTGCGCGAATAAAATAATTTTATTTAAATTGAATTGAATTGAATTTTATTAAATGCAGTACAATTTTTTATAGACTTTTTAGAAACTAAGCTGTGGTTCAGTGTAAAACAATGGTCACAAAAAGTACTGTGAAGTCACCAAAAACAAACCGATATCGTATTTTTTATACTGTGCTTTGAAATCATTGAAATTATTTTGCATCGATTTAATGGCATAAAGAGCGCGTACATCAATGAATGCAAACGAAATATAACAGTAACTTTTGGTACCACAAAACTAGACTGGAATAATGTGTTCGGCAATTACACGAGAAGCGATCAAATCGGTTATAACCGAGCGATCTGTTAATACAATATAATACGTACGTGATCTCATAATCGAGTCTATAAATACAATCATTCAAAATCGCTTAACACAAACAAATAGTTGCGTTACAGTAATGAATTTGCTTAAAGAGTTGATTGATCGCCGTAAACACGATCAGCAGAGGTATAACAAGGATAAGGATGTCGTCAAATACAACCAACACAGCAGTGTTATCCATGAGTGCGAACAGTTTTATCGCGAGATAAGCGTAAATCTAACGCATCCAAACGTTGGCGAAATTGATTGTTATTGCGGTTATGGTTCAATCTATATTATTAACATTTTATCGCTTCAAACTGTGATCAATCTTTCACCGCCTCATACAATAGTGCCATTCGATTACATTAGTGATGTCCAGCAAATAATTATTGAATCAGAAACGAACAAACAATGCTGTTTGAAATGGATTTTTGCTATTTTTATTGTTGCAATAGTAATTACCGGTATTTATTGTTTGATCTATAATCTGCTGAAAGGAATTAAAAACTAAATATTTTTATTTAAAAAAATTAATTTGTCTTATAAATGATTTTAAATTACAAGTAAAATGTATAAAGAATTAAAAAGTGATAAGTTTTTACCCATGATTTTATATATAATAAATTATATAAACTTAAATCGCGTAATCACTATGTATTTTTATCTCATTTTAGTTCGTCTTTTAAAAGTAAAAATTATTTTCAAATTACTGTAAATTTTCTAGATTTAATTTTAATCTAAACAGTTTAAAATCAAGAATATCTAAAATACTCGATTGTGTTAAAAGTTTAAAATAACAAAAAGCATTAATAGTGATAAATCGAAAGTGAAAATTTCATACCGTAATTCATTCATTACTCGCGAATAAAAATGTTTTATTAAAAACTCAGTAATTCAATGTGTATTTGCAATTACCGTAAAACAATTAATTCTTTTTAATCAGTTAAAATATCTCGAGTTAGCCTTAAACAAGTTTATTAAAATTTTAAATGTTATGTGCGATCGAGCGTAATACGAGATTTAGATTATACTGTATTTAATTACTATCACTTTTGATGTAATTTTTTATAATTTTTTAAATGTAACATTTTTCTATGCATTTATTAATACTACCGTCAGAGACTATTTACTTCGTTTACGGGAAAAAACCGTTAGACTTTTATACGTATATTAAGTTGTCGGCGACTTACTCTTTGAAAGAAAGTGAACTTTTAAATAAAATTTTTTGAATAAAAATAAACCAAACAAAATACTGCGTGCAAGTTATGTTATAAAAGTTAACTTTTATTAGTTTTAAATAAATGTTCAGTTAAACCAGTGAATAAAAACTCACAATTAACAAAACGAAATACTAATGCTTACTGTTTTTAAGTTGAAACATATATCACTCCTCACACCTTTCACCCCTTTTACATACTGACTCCATTAGTGGACCGGTCTGTGATTCAGCACTTTCTAGAATGTTCTATCAACGTATAAATATCATTGTATTAGTATTTTTCGCTCTCTTGTTTTACTCTGATTTCAACGCTTTTCAGTCGTAACTCATGTATAAGTCTCTCGACCGTTCATTACAATCTTATTTTAGTTTTGCGTAACGCTTTTAGTATGTAATTTTAAAGCATTTATTTAACGGTTATTTAAATAAAGTGAATATTTGTGAAATGCAATTATAATTATTAGTATTCTTCATAAATTTGATTGAAAAACATATTTTATAAACATGTGTGATAAACGAATGGTTATCTATGGTAGAGATAGTTTTAGTAGATTTTGTGATGATTTGCTAATAGTGTTATTGAAATATTTATCGTTCAAAGATGTTATGAATTATGAGTGCGTTTCAAAGCAATGGAAAACATGTGTATTTAATACGAGAAATCAGTTATGCGTTACACGATTCAAACGAAGCAATAATAGTTACGAGAGTGCAGTCATTGAACTACCAATTAATACGATCACCAAATACTACCAACGAAATCACAAAATTGCGCACAAAATAATTGAGATTTTAATGAAAAAGTGTTTACGTATTAATAGTTTGAACATTGATTATGACAGCAATGATACGATTATGCGTACAATTATTAACATCTGTAAACACATAACCACTATTAAATTCAATCGAGAATTAAATGACAAAGAAGTGGTGAAGTATTTGTGCGAAAAATTCGGACACCAATTAATTAATTTAAATTTTCACGGATGGTTTGGCAATAAATACCCTGATCTACTAAAACTGTGCGCTAATGTTAGACACATCACAAACGCAAATGTGTCGGACATCGTATGTGGCGATGAAGTATTATTTCCAAGACTCACACAAGTTATACGACTTTACGGTTGGGATAAAAGCGATTTAATGAACACCTTTGTGAACCGTTACGCGAACACTATTAAAGTGTTTGATGTGTTAATTGACCACAATATTGACGCACAAAACACTCTATTGGATCAGTTATCGCGTTTAACTAATTTACTGGTATTGAGAATATCGTTCTATAATTTTCAAGAAGTGACGCCACACTTTCCAGAGAAGATCGCGAACATCGGCCAGAAATGCAGAGGAATCACTAGATTAGAGATATCTATGAATTGTACACTGATATCGCGAAACACGATTTTTAAATTCTCCGCACTTCAGTGTTACACAAATTTGACTCATTTGAAACTGGTTTTGCCGTATTATGACTCGATTGACGATAATATGGAGTTAACTGTGAGCGCAATTAAAAACTGCAAACACTTAACTCATCTCAGCATTGTAGCCACAATTACTGACACGTTTTTCACGTCGATTCACGAATATTTACCGAAATTAAGTGTCATAAAGATTATTAACGTTACTAGTAATAAAATATTTTCCGACGAAATGATGGGTTGTTTGGCGAAATTAAAAGAACTAAAGTCACTTAATCTAGATGTGCTCGACACTAACAGGTCATTAATAACCGAAAAAGGATTAAATGAGTTAATTGTTAGCTGCGTTCACATTAAATCAGTGTCAATTAAACCAATGCCTAATATTAGTAAAGAAAAGTTGATCAAAATTGCGAGCAAAAATAGTGGAATCAGTTTCAATTACTACTACTTCAATATTGGCCCTTTAAATAGTGATACACTACTGCTCACAGATTATTTGACAAATAACATAAAATTTTACGAGTATTAAAGTTTTATTATGTTATGTTGTCAATAAATTAACATATTTTGCTGTAATTAAACTCTTGATGCTCTCATAGCATTTAACTCTATTATAGCTATTTTTATTTTGTATCTATAGTTAAATTAGTTACGCTAATATTATTTTAAAATAAAGTATTTGTTTTAATTAATTTTACATTTAAATGTAATTATAGAATATGCTTATAAATAATTTTCCGGCAAAAAATAGTGCTTATTATAAAACTTTCAAATGTAAAACATAAACTTTTAGTAACTGTAAAAACTTAATTCTAACTTTTATTACTCAATTGAACTACTCTTTCATCTCAACACTCTTCTCACTTCGCTTTGACTCTAAATTCATTTAAAATTGTAGCTAATAATGAAAACAAGAGCATTATAGTTGAATTCTTGATTTCTCGTCATCTCTACCCGTAATTGCAAAACTATGACGTAAATCTGCCGTAAAGCGTATGAACAACACATAAGAAGTTTTTAAATAGACGCGTAGAAAACTATAAATAAACACAACATGGGCTTTCCTTTTTCGGCTCAACACATCAAAGAATTTTAATTTATAATCTGTTAATCGAAAGTGCGCTTAAAGTTAGTTTTATTAATTTATTGTATGTGAAGAAATTAACACAAAAAAACATGAACAACAGATTAAAGAGTGGTTACAGTCGCGACAGTTTCGATCGTTTTAGTGATGATTTGTGCGATTATTTAGTGCAGTATTTATCATTGAAGGATAAAATCAGCTGATTGATCAGATTGATGACAAACTGTGCAAAATCGGCGAACGCTGAACTCGGTAGACTAATTTCGATTGAACACACCAGTGTTTTGCCATTAATTAACTCATTCACGCATTTAATTCATTTCGAGCTATACATGTCTATCTTCGATTCCAGTATTGACAGCAAATCGACGTTACGTGTGATGAAAAATTGCGTTCATTTGAAACATTTGATTATAGTGGCGTCGATCGGTGACACATTTTTCGTTTACAATCACCAGTATTTACCTAAAATGAGTTTTCTGAAAATTCTCACAACAAAATCATTAAACGATAAGATGTTAGACAGTGTGTCAAAATTGAGTGAATTAAACTCTAATAGTTTCGCGATTGTATTCAGACATATCCGCTGCGAGAGCGAGAAAATATGACATCAAGGAAGACAGTACCAGTTTTACTGCGAAAGCAAATTGCGATTTAGTGGTAAACTGTTGTGAACTCAAGTCGTTTAGTCTATACACGCGTAACAGTTTAAACGTCGAAACATACGATCAATTAATTGAATCTTCTATTAATAGGCGACGAATCATTTTTACGCACCAGTTTTTTTAGTGTTGTGACCGACGATGATATTAAAGAATGCGTGAATCGTTACAGTAATGTTATTCCGGGCAAACTTAAAATTAGATTACTTTAAAGCGAAAACATTTTGAGTGATTTTTAACATAAAAAAATATTCTTAGCGCTGCAATACAATGATCCTGTTATATAATTTTTTGCATATTTTATAAGTCAATATAAATCATTATTTGACAAATAAATAATTATTAAATATTTTTTAAATATTTCAAGATTTTTGGAAAATTATCCTTAAATATAGTTTAGTTTTTGAGGCGCCTATACTTCTAACTAAAATTGAAATATTGTCGATTAAATTTTATGCAATTTTACTAATGTTGAAATTTTAAAATTTTTTAATTTTTTTTGAATAAAATAATTACTTTAATAATTATCACAAGTTTACAACAAATACATGATAACGAAAAAATTAAAAATTATAAATAAATATTTTAACAAATTTTTATAGTCACTATAATATAAAATATTTAGCCTAAGATAATGATGTGATTAATAAAAACAATTTATTATTATAAAAAACATTTAAAATTTGAAAACATAATTAATTTTTATTTCATACTGAATTTCTTTTAAGAACTTTCGCCTTTTTTAATCTCATTTAACAGTCTTGTATAAAGTGAACTCAATGAAGGATAAGTTTCATTGCATTTTTAGTCTGGAAATGTTTCTGGGTTTGTCTCGAAAACCTCACTTAATCTATAGATTAGGGAACCATTCAAGTGTTGCATTATATTAATGTTACCGAATGGATACTCGAATAGTGAGTTAATAGTGATAATTTGCCCCAAAACTGATTTAAATTCCGCATACGAGTGCAAAATACTGACACTAATCTCTTTTTCTTCATTATCTTTTGCTAAGAATTGTTCAAAATTATTCTTATCTATTGTTTTTTATGCTTACAGTATAGTAAATAATACTTGCTGTATAGTAAATAATACTTGCTATCACTGAACGCATAAATGGTTTATAATTAATAATTTTGGTATTATTTACCCAATATTTCATTACGAGTGCTACAAATACCCAAAATTCTCTCTCTGTTTCAGTTAAACCTAAATTTTTATCGGTTATCAGAGAGTCTGTCAAACATCTGACAAACTCGACACTCAAACCAACTAATTTTAATACCAATTCTTTTCTTTGGTTAAATTTAATCTCTCTTATTTGATTCAGTAAAGGAATTTCTTGTCCATCACTTAAATAACGACTCGGAAATAATTCATGCTCATAAGGCTCAGAACCTTTTCGCGAATGAATGCTTAGTGTTAGCTGTGTGTTGTTATCTGAACGCATCAATGCGCACATAACTTCGCACAAATTGTGACAGCACTCGAAACTCGATGGCAGTTTCAAGTCTTCGATCTCTGGTCTGACGTGATGTACGATTTATTTTTGATTGCCAGTAATATAGAGCTCGAAATTTTCATTGTGTGAAACTCGTAGAGAAACCATTTCGGAAGATGTAGGTGAGAAATGGATTGGTCATAAAATACTAAATCAGTGTTTAGAATGTCACTTCTTCTATCGCCTTTAAAATTTATCAACTCCAATAAGCAGCAATAATTATCGCTCAATTGATCGCTATTCATCGACTTCTCAAAATTGCTGTATAAGTTTAGTTCTTTTTTTTTGTTGCAAATAAGATTTCAACTCAGTTTTAGCTTCATCGATAGCATTCGATTTCGATTTCGATTTCGATTGCAACCAACCAATCAAGTTGTCCATACGATCGTGATATTTGTTTTGATAGGTTTTATTAGAGTATTCGTGATATTCGATATCGCTTTTGTAATCGCTAAGACTATCAATAAAACCTTCAAACACTTCGCATTTAGAGTAGTTGTCGCCTAATAATGAACCAAATACGGCAAACATTTCTGGCTTTAAACCTAATTTATCTAAAAAATCTTTGCGTTTATATAATTTACATTTAATAAAATTTTCCGATTCAGATTTAAACGCCGCTTGCCATTTGAAAGCTCTGTACGAAATGACGCCACCAGTTATATCCATTAGCAAAAAATCTGCGTCAGCCGAGAGTAACGGATAATTAAGATGATTGGCTACTTTTGCCACATTAATATCGGCATCGAAAGTGCACCGAAAGTAATCATTCATATCCATGTCTCGCATCACTTCTATAAACGTTTCGGTGATTAAATACGGTAATTCTTTTATATTATCGAAATCTCTCGATTCGATTAATCGTAACACTTCTTCGTGTGCCGATAAAAATTTTTGATGTCTTTCGTCAAATAAATCGACATGAAAAGTGCCGTCAAATATGATGATCGGTTCGATTTCGCACTTTTTTAATGTCTGTAAAAAGTTGCGAACAGTAGTGGCATAGTCATGATAATCGCCGCCGTATTTCACTTTCGATTTAGTGTGCGCTCTGCAGTACGGAACACAACAGTGCGCACATTTCTCATTTCTGTCAGTGAACAGACATCTCACTAAATTGTTTCCGTCTATCACTAAACGTTTGCCTTTCATTTCGCGATTATATCTCGATCCTCCAATTTTGTTAACCCAACCGGTCAAACCTCACACTCCCATAATTAATTCTAATTACACTGTATATAAACTTTATACTTTATATTATGTTTACTGTGCGATCGTTTAAAATACAAAACATTCACCACATCATAAAGACGTATAAAATTTAGTAAAAGTCTATAAATGTATTTTAAAACTGTATAAAAGTCTATAAATTAGTCTAGAATAGTCTAGAATATTCTACAGTTATCGCAACGATAGTGTGCGCAACAGTAATGCGATGTTCGATACTTCTATTGCTGTTTAGAGTCATGTGATTGTTTTGTTTATGTGCGAATGTAAACACACGTGTGATGAATGTGTGCTCGAATAAAATAGTTTTGTTTTAATTGAATTGAATTGAATTTTATTAAATGCAGTACAATTTTTAATACACATTTAGAAACTTATTAAGCTGTGGTTCAATGTAAAACAATGGTCACAAAAAGTACTGTGAAGTCACCAAAAACAAACCGAAATCGTATTTTTTATACTGTTTTTGAAATCATTGAAATTATTTTGCATTGATTTAATGGCATTAAGAACGCTTATATCAGTGAATGCAAACGAAATATAACGATAACATTTACTATCACAAAACTTGACTGGAATAATGTGTTCGGCGATTACATGAGCAGCGATCAAATCGGTTATAACCGAGCGATTTGCTATGTACGTGATCTCATAATTGAGTCTATAAATACAAGCATTGAAAATCGCGAAAAACAAACAAATAGTTGCGCTTAAGTAATGAATTTTGCTTAATGAGTTGATTGGTCGCCGTAAATGCGATCAGCAGAGGTATAACAAGGATGAGGATGTCGTCAAATACAACCAACACAGTATTGTGACAATATTTTTAAAATTAATTAATTTGAAGCTCGCTTACGCTCAACGCTCGAGCGGGTATTAAAAGTGAGCGCCGAGTGTTTACATTATTCACGAGCGTGAGTGCGAGCGTCATTTTTATAGCGAGCGTGAACATCAATAGTACAATTTTGAATTAATTACATGTAATGAAGTCATAATCAACTAGAGACCCGCAAAATGTTATTTTGCCCGTTTGCTCCCCTTTTGAAACAATCTATTTGTTTCACACAAATCATTTATTCCATAAAACTTGTTTGATCAATAGCGCCGCTAATACATCGATACTTTTTTATTAACAAGAGACCCGTAAATGTTATTTTGCCCCCATTTTATGTTTGAAACAATCTATTTGTTTCATTTAAAAAACATTTATTTCATTAAAGTGTTTGATCAAAAGCGCCGCTACTTTTATCGATACTTTTTATTATTAATGTTTGTTAACTCATTGAAGAATATTATGCATAAAGAAGTGACATTATGCTATATATGGTCAAGTTTTACGTTATACGCCGTTTTTAAAGAAATTATTATATAAATAGTTAATATTCAGCATAAAGTATTATGAGTATAATGCTATACATGACATTAGATACGCAGATACGTACATAAGCTGTAAAATTATTATTTAAATTAGATAACCCGGTAAATAAAATTTACCAAAACGTTGACCAAACTTAAAATTAATCTCTTTTATTTTAGCGTTATAATACTATTTAAAAACTTACTATAACTTAAATAAAAAAGAGACAAAAAGTTTTGGTGACGGTTGGGTTCGAACCATCTACCCTCAAATAACGACGCTAATACGCTTGGAAATTATATTAAGTTTTATGTGTTGTTATGGTTGTTATGGTCACAATGCTATGGTTGTTATGGTAATGATATATGTGTACGACATTATGCGATGTTCGATACTACCATACAAACACTTGTTTATTGTGTTTTGTTTTTTAAATACAGACAAGTTTATACTTTTTTAGAAACTTGTTAAACTGTGGTTTAATGTAAAACAATGGTCACAAGAAATAAAATAAGTCACTACAAACAAACTGAAATCGTATTCTTTATGTTTAGCTTTGGATTCATTGAAAATATTTTGCATCGCTTTAATGGCATTAAGAACGCATACATCAATGAATGCAATCGAAACATAACGGTAACGTTCAGTATCACAAAACTTGACTGGAATAATGTGTTCGGCGATTATGTAGAAAGCGAACAACAAATCGGTTATATAAGAGTGATCTGTTATGTTAGCGAACTGGTTATTGAGACCATAAATCGCGCAATAGATAGGAATAGCGAAACTTCGTTAATGAATTTGCTGAATGAGTTGATTAGTCGCCGTAAACACGATCAGCTTAAGCATAGAAATGGTTCTGATTCCGGCGCATACAACAAACACAGCAGTGTTATCCATGAGTACGAAAAGTTTTACCGTAAGATAAGCGCAAAATTGAAGCATAAGAACAAACGCAATACTGACTGCTATTGTGGTTATGGTTCGATGAACATTATTAACATTTTATCGTCGCATACAATAGTGCCGATCGATTACGTTAGTGATGACCAACAACTAATTATTGATTCCGTGGCCAACAATAAATCCTGTTTGAAATGTATTATTGCTGCTATTTTTATTGCAATAGTAATATATATTATTTGGTCGTCAGTTTTAAGTAAGGATTTTTTTAACTAAATATTAATTTTATAGAATTATTAAATTGTCTTTAATGACTTTAAATTAGAAGTACCATAAAAAGTATTAAGAATTAAAAAGTGAAAACTTTTTACCCATGATTTCATATTTTATAAATTATATATAAACTTAAATTTTGTAATCACTATGTATTTTTATTTCATTTTATTTCAAGTCTTTTTATAATTAAAAATTATTTTCAAATTAAATTTTCTAGATTTAATTTTTAATCTAAAGAATTTAAAATCCAGAATATCTATAATATTCGTATTAACGTATTGTATGGATGAATTTTTACCCCCAAATTCACTTTACTCGCGCGCACGAGTAAGACTTAAAATTTTAATCCGTAAAAATTGCTTACTCGCGCAAAATAAATTTTTAAAAATCCCGTTATACTTTAAAAAAGGTTATTTTCTCAATCTATCTATACTTTTTTACTAAAGAAAAATTTTTGCGCGAGTATAGTGTGTTAGAAAAATTTCACTTTACTCGCGCGCGCGAGTAAGGATGTATTTTTTTAGTTCCCGAAATGTCTTACTCGCGAGCGAGAGTATGGCGCGATAATACGTTAAAAACTTTAAAAAGTTATACAAAACAGCAATAAGTGCTTCAATACGGTATAGATTTACAATGTTATCAATTTGTTTATCTAAAAAAGTGTGCACATCTAAAATGGGTTCTAAGTATACACGATTAAAATGCAATTTAATACCGGTAAGTATTTTCTAGGAAAATGCATTTATTTTTACAGCAAAATCAATTGAAGGACACAACTTTTCAAATTAAATTCAAAATTTTATTTATACACGTAAAAATGAAAATACAACAACAATACAACATTATTTTATTTTAAAATTTTGACTATTAAAATATTTTTGATACTTTTGATTATTTTTTTTATTCAAAAAACAAAAGAGTTGCACAATGTTTCTGAGATTTCTTTCTCGTTTTCTTTTCTTTTTTTGTATTTTGTGTTATGCTATAATACACACATACCGTACACAGCGATAATTAAAAAAATGAATGATCGAAACAAAAAATTCAATGAAATTATATATGATTGAATTAAATTAAAAATAATGGTAATAATTATTAGTAATAAAAAAATAGTAATGATATAATGATAATAATAATAATAAAGCACGGGTACATTTTAAAATATATATCTCGAAAAAATAAGTATATATTTATATATGGCATATCAAAGAGTATATCAAAAAACAGGGCATTCATATATTTTTGGTTAAATTTGATTTGATTTTTCTTTCTTTTTGGTAATATTTTCTGACATCAAATATACGGAAAAACAATGAAAAATAAAAATACTGAAATGAAGTGAAAACATTCAATATTTGTACGAATTTTTCCACACTTCGGCAAAAGTGATGGCCGAATGAAATCTGTAGAATATGGATAGCGGGAGCGTTATTCGCAAAATGATGGCCCACGTGGTGAACCCATAGACACCGAGCTGTACCGGCGATGCCTCCACTTTCTGCATCTCGAACGTGTAAATGATCCAAAGCGTGAGGTTATTGATGAGCAGAAACGTGATGAGCTGTCTTCCCGGCTGTTTGTGACTGTTTCGCTTACGGCACACCACGTCCGATATGAACAGCGACTGCAGCATCACTTGTATGATAGTGAGCGCACTGGTGATCATCACGAACACGTGCTGAATCGAGTTCGGGTGCATTGAGCCCGCAATCACACCGAACAGCGAGTAAGTGTTGAGACCGAACGCCGAGATTCGTTGCAGCAAATCGCGTAAACCTCCGCCGTCTGCGTTGTGCTGAGCGCTCGACTCAAACTTGAAGTTTCGTGTCTTGAGAAAGCCGAGCAGAATCGCGATACTGCTCAGCACCAGAAGAGTGGAGTGCGAGATATCGCTGATAAGTGTGGCCATAATGTTGTAGTTCGGGTGGTGAACCAACACGAAGAATATGATCAATGAGGTGACCGATACCGCCAGAAACAGGAAACCACTGAACAGGCCTTTGCTCGAACCGAGACAGCTGTAGAGCGCGGGCGATGTGCTCGAACTGCAGTCAGTTTTGCTCGAACTCGTGCTCAGGCTATCGATCTGCAAACCGGTATTGAGTTGAGTGGGCGTCGAAGCGTTCTCGTGACCGCCAGTGTAGCGTTGCTGCTGCTTGTTGTGACCGATCGTTGTCCACATCACGTACAGAAACGCCGCGCCGATCAGCGAGTACTCAACAATAAACGGGTATAAGTACGGCGACGCGTCCGACAGTATCGAACCCATTATGTTCTCCTTCAGACACGGATTACTGCGATTCTGTGTGCCATTAATGGCATACACGTCATTGGCGTTCACACTCATCGCCGGTTTATATGATTTGCTGTTATGGTTACGCAGCGGCAGAACAATTTTGTGCAGAAACGTGAGATTAGTGCCCACTTTGAGCTCGTGAAGCGTTTCCATGCCCAGCGTTCGGATCCAAACGCAGCAATTGGTGGCAACCAAATGCATTAAACCGAGTCTCGCTATGAGTTTGAATCGCGAGATCATTATCTTCGAGTACGTGAATATGAAGTACATTTGCGCGAAAGTGAACGCCGCCTGAAGAATGGGATTCACGCCCAGCAGTACCGAATAGCACGGAGAGTCGAGCGGTATTTCGAAGTAAGCGCCAAACTCGAGACCGTTGTAGACCATCACTCCGAGACCGAATACGATACCACCGATGCGTAGAAATATTGACGCGTGCGAACTATTCCTGTGGTCCGAGCGGTCAAACTCGAGCTGAGCTTGTTTTTTGCTGCCATTCTGCGTCTTAATCCGGTTCTGGTCGCTGTGGTTCTTCGGTAAGTCGTTGAACAGGTAGATGTAAACGTAGAGCAGAAACAGTAAACTAACCAAATATAAGTAGAGATAGAAGCCTTCGAAGTAGTACTGCGGTATCTTTGGCGCCACAATTTCGACGGTAAAAAACGCCACACACAACACAATCAACAGCTGTCCGTATATCGAACTCATCACAATGAACGCCGCGGTTCGCGCGTAGTGTTTGCGTCGCGTCGATCGCCTCTTGTTGGCGGCGCACGTCGTGCCAGTGATGGGCGCTTTGCTGCTCCTGCTGTCCAGCATTATTGTTGTGGTGGTTGTCTCCGCATCGCAGCCGCCCTGCGATTCGTGGTTCGAGTTCATCTCGTGCTGCGATATTTCAAGCGTCTCACCAGTGCACGAACGAAACAGTTTATCAAACATACTTTCTTTCTTTCTTTTTCACTCTTCAAGTTTATTATATTTATTATTATTATTATTATTACCAGTAATACTCTTTAGTTGTAATAAATTTTTCTGCGTTTTTTGCGTAAAAAATTCGTCTTCTTTATTTTTCCCTCTTATTCGGAGAAAAAATTTCAATGTAAAAAAGTTCAACAAACTATTTGACACATAACTGTATACATGATAATAAAAACAAAATAAACAAAACCAAAACTATTACACATTACACATCCCAATATACATCCCAATACTAAACACACACACACACCAGCACTAAACACCACAGTCTTTGTTTGGGGAACTTTTCGTTTTTAAAAATACACTCTCAATCTCTCTCTCTCTGCTCTCAGTGTGTGCGTGCAGGGCGTGTCACAGTGCATTTTGCCTGAAGAAAACTGATTAAGTTTCAGTTGAGAGGGCACAGCAACGGCAACATTGGAAGAGCTGCTGCTTCAGAGCTGAAATGCACTAACAGAGCACAGTGTACTACTGTTTGGTGCGCGCATATGTGTGCAGCAATTTTGGCAGTTCTCAGATCGCTCTTATTCCTTGAAAGTTTTTCGCCCCTTCAATATACTGTGTGTGTGTGTGTGTGTGTGTGTGTGTACTGCTCTTCTTTTTTTGAAAAAAACTTACGTTACTGTTATTGGTGAGTGAATTTGAGAGGCTAGAGAGAGGGAGAGCAGCTATAGTGGTCCACGAGATGAATAGTGCGAGAATCAGTGAGAGTTAATAAACATATAAATCTTTTTGATTTTTTACTGTACGAATTTTTTTTTGTTTTCTGCCGAAAAAAAATGAGAAAAACCAGACGTCATAAAATTTTTTACGCTGCGCTACACAAAAATGTTTTTTTTCTAATTGAATTAATTTTCATTAAAAATTTAATGCACACATCTTTTCTGGAATTTTCAAATTCAATTTAAATGTTTCGAGTTTTAAACTTTTAAACAGCTTTTATCTCTCTCTTTCTCTTATTAGTCTTTTTCTTTCTTTCTTTCTGTCTTTCTCTCGTTTGACTTTTCTTTTGCAAATAATAATCTCTGTGTGCGCGTATCTCTCGTATCTGTCAAACACCAGAAAATATTAAAAATAACAAATGTTAGTGAATTTTAACGAGAAAGAGAGAGGAGATCAGTGCTTAAAGCAGCTTAAAAATAAATTTTAAGACATTTTATTGGTTAGACTTTCGCTTTATGCGCTATGTGTGTGTGCATAATAATAACTGCGCTTATATTTCGCTCGAAAATACAGTATAATTATTCAATTGTTCTCATAAGCGAAGTGAAACTAATTATTCTAAAAACTAATGATTAAAGAAAACCACACATCAAATAAATCAAAAGTTTGAACACTAATTTAATTAAAATTAATTAAAACAAAAAAAAAGGTTCGCTCAAATGTTATGCTATATATATTTACCTTAATTAGATTTTTTTTTGTGTTGCAATTTCTTTAGTACATAAATCACAAAATAAAGATTAGATAATAAATCAAATAACAGCATTAATTTCAAACTTTTTTGCAATTTAATTGACACATTGTCTGCTAAAGAGTGCGTACACTAAATGAAAAAAATAGGACTTAAATTATGGGATATTTTGATCACAAATGATAGGATAACAAAAATTTTATACTTCCTCGCAAACACTTCTCGAATGGTTTATGTTAGGCGAAGCGAGTTTTGAAATGATAGTACACAGTATCACTTAATTTTAGTTATTATGTAAATTAAAAAAATACTTAATTTGTTTAGAATGAATGATAACACAAAAAACTTTATAATAATGAATTTTATTTTTTTATGAGCGATGGCGCGCGCCTTCTATTTTTTAAAAATTTAAAATAAAAGTTATTTCCCAAACTACAGTATTTCATCATACATGAAGAATTACAGTATGAAACGTCCAATATTCGAACAGCGCAGTATGTGTGTATTTGTGAGAGAATTAAAGTAAAGTGCAATTCGAACTCTAGTAATTTTAATAAATAAGGGTTTGAGTGGTTTTTAACACACATGAGCCGCATTACATCATATAAGTTAATTAATACAGTATACTTTGATAGATGTAATAACACACATAGGCTTTTCTGAGAGCACCAATTAATAATAAAAACACAATAATAACCGAATTATCAATGTATGATTACTATTTGGCTTAAGGGTAGATTCCGATATTTTTCAACATTACTGTATTTAGTCGATAACACTTAAAGATGATTTTTTTACTCGACAGTTTAGTTATTAAGACTATTTAGTTACTAAATTAGAAGTATAACGAACTCAATAATTTGGTGTAATATTTTGAGGGCCAATCACCAAATGTTTTTCGTTGTGCAATGAAATTGGTTTCAGGTATGACAAGGCGTATGCAAAAAAAAGAGATTGTTTTTTAAAATCATCATACAATGAAAAAGTGTAGTGTGCTTATGGTTTTGAAAATTGCTAAATAGTCCGACTGGTATTGTCAACGAAAAACATCAAGTAATTTTTTTTTAGTAAATTTAGTGTTACTAGTAGACCAAGCATTTAGAAATTTACTCTAAAATTTCAGTATAAGACGCACGCTTACGCATTGATACGTAATTTCTATTACACTCTTCTGTATTATATATTTCGCTGTAATCCTCATTACAGTTATCGTCATAAGTCTCATCATATGTATTAAAACCACTATTGTTATTGTTATAGTTTAACGATTTGTTGCGCGCGTCTGTCATCATATCTGGTTTAGTTTGTCTGCGCTTTCCTCTCACATACAAATAAATAGGCAAACTTGTGAATAAAATCACTACTAGTACTACTACTACTGCTACTAATATAACGACCCAAGCATAGGATGCACTTCCCTTTGACATAGTCATTATTTCAGCGCAAATACTACTTGACGAGGAAGTTGTGTTAACAAAAGGTTCGGTTTTATTATGATTGTTGTGAGTGGAAGATGAGTCAGTTAACTGGAAAATTCTGATGTAATCGATTAGAAACACAGCACACGGCCAGTTAATCACATCCGCATCAGTTAGTTTTTCTTGGTTATCAAAGAATGTTCCGCCGATTCCTAAGTGAAGAAATAGATTCATATTGTGATC
>JAQIVF010000864.1:0-17418 GCA_034698365.1 Steganacarus magnus
TCAACTTTTTTTATACTAAAATAACTACGAAAGTCTACATAGCAGAGGCGTCTATTCGATCGGTGGGGAATACTCTGTTCAAAACATTAAAACCAGTGCACGTTTTATGTGTAAAACATTGCATAATACAGTAAAACAACAGTATTGATGCACTAAATATAAATCAACTTTTCATTATTCTAAGAATGACAGTACACTCAAGTGATGAGCTTAAGCTTAAGCTTAAGCTGTCGAGATAATTGCAACATATCAGACATTGCAAGTCATAAAAAATGATTTAAAATCTCACAGTGTTGGCATAAAAATCACCATTTGAGCTGAGCTTAATAATATTTATAAAAAAATGGCATTTAAGGTTTTATTTAAAAACTCTATATTTGAAGAATATTTCATAATCAGCTCTTATGATTACCACGATTGGCCACGATTACGCTCATCAAAGCTCATTTTAGCTTTTCTTTTGATTTTATATTTGAGGTAAAAAAAACAAAACAATGAGTTTGCAGTTTATGTACAGAACATCTCATAATTGGAGCTCAGATCAACTCTAACTTTTCATCATTAATTTTTACAATAGTTAACATTGAACATTATAATGTTGTGGTTATTTCGATAACTTTATAAGTAATATTGTTTTTGTTTATTCTCTAGATTTTAGTCATATTTTATTTGAAAATTTTTTCAATGAAGGAAATTTGATTTCAAGTTTTATTTATTACGTTATGAATGACCAAATGTTTTTTTTTTCCAAATTCTTATCATTTTTGTACAATTATTATGTGTATAGTATATAGTATACGAGTGAGAATTTCGTATACTATACTATTATTCAAATATTTTGCAGATTTTTTGGAAAATTAATTTAATATAAGAATAATTATTGATTGAAAGCTGAGTAACTAATTATCGTTATTAAATGAGTTTCATAAAAATCAATTACTTAGCAAGTTATTATAAGCTTTAATTTGAGGTGAAACAAAATAATAAAGGATTACGTAATAAATATATGGTAAAAGTAACATAACGGCAATCATAAGTAAAAGTATGAATAGTGTCCCACAAGTTTTAGGGGTATTACCGCGCACACAAAAAAATAGTGGGTTAAATTAGTTAAGCCCTCAATTTTGTGAAAAGTGTGATAAAAAATGGCAATTTATTTAGTGATGCGCAACAAAATATTTGAAATATCTGTAGGAATAACTAAAAAAGTTTTATGTGAAATGAATCGCGATTACACCCTAAAAATTAGATAATCATCAGAAAAAATATTTCAAAAATAAAATTAAATCAAAAAAATGTGACTTGAATTTACTATAAACAACACTAGATTGTGGTGTACGCACACAATATACAAATGCACACATTTTGGTAACTCACTATTGAACGTACAGTACAATGCATGTAATTTTCGGTAACCGTAATAACTTGTGCCATATATATATTGATGCATATATTGAAAGTCTACTTTAAAAAAGGCACTCCTTATACGCGTATATAAAACTGTGTAGACTATAATAATACTATAATACTATAATACTAGAGTAGGTTTGATATTAGATATCAATATAATGCTTAGCAAGTAATCAATGATTACTTTTCATTAACTGTTGTGAGTGTTTATGTTTTGTGCTCATTAAATGGTAATGTGAACGCAGTTAGTTCTCGCTCTCAGCTATTAATTAATCGATTAAATATGTTTCGCTAATCTCAACCGTGATATTATTAAATAAATGATTGATTTCTCAATAAACGAATGCAACACTTAATAGATGCAACAAATATTTGGATGAAAGCGAATATTACGCCACTAAACGTATTTATAAACACAATCAATACGTGTTATTGTTTGTCTATTAAATAATTGAATACTGAATACACTTTTGAATTAATAATTGGTTTTAATTGAGTGCGAAAACATATGATAATGAAAAAACTGAAGTGCTTAGTGATATGCAATAATAGTTGATGAGTGGTGTTAACGATGAGTTCGGATCTGTCGACGACTGTCAACCTAAACGAATCGATTTGCTCAACGAAATATGCATCAAATGAGCCATTAATTGGTACAACAAATGTTTCGCAACTTAATAAACAAACACAACATTCGCACAAAATGTCAAACACTTCGCCGAATAAGTCGAACTCTAATTCTGGCCGATTTGCCGCTTTGGCCAGAATTTTCAAGCCATGGAAGTGGAAACGAAAAAAGAAAAGCGATAAATTTGAGAAGACATCGAAAAGTAATTTTATTGTAATCGAGTGTTTATTGATTTGATTTTATTATTTCAATTTATCATGAATAGCATTAGAAAGACGAATATCAATGCGTTCGACCAAAGCTGATTTAATACAAAGAGGTGTTCTTATGCCTGATATCAGTAACTCTTTGAATATTCACGCAAATGTCAACGAAAATGGTGAGAAATGTGACTCAATATTTTTGAATATATTGTTTGATTTTTTATTTAAATATTTATTTGTTAGCAGACAATACATTTAAAAGTGATATAAAGTGTGCCAATAATTTAGCGAATGGACTAAAAACTGATCCGTGTTTAGTGTCATCGGTTGATAATATGTTTGGCGCAGTGACATCGGCGGTGACAACGTTATCGATGGTGACATCATTAGCCACATGTTCATTATCTTCAAACACGACAACAGATGTATATAACGCACCAAAAAGTTCAGTTCCGATATCGTTCAGCGGTTACCTGAAGGGCGCTGTGGCCACACCTTTAGTGGCGATCGCTAGAAATAACATTTCAAACAGTAGTGTTTCGGCAATTCATAATAGAACTAATTCTTTTGACACTAAAATTAATAACAATGCAATACACAATAGTTGTGCGAATGCTAACCAACAGAGCAATGCTAATAATAAAGGTATTTGTTTTATCTCTAATAATAAATAATAACCCGCATTATGATAAGAATTATGATTTTAAAGTTTATTATTATTTTATTTTATTTGCATAACGATAGAAATTGTGCATATTATTGAGTCGAGTTCGTCGATTATAACGTCAAATTCAATGATAAACACAACTCAAGCTAATATAGTAACAGTTACTTCGTTGCCTCCGTTATCATTTAACGAAATTGGACCCATTCCTCCCCCAAGAATGTTCAGTGATTCTCTTCTGGTTAATGTTAAAACTAGTGATAATTTTGATAAAAAACCGGAATCAATAACTAAAGAATCAGAAAGTTTAGGTTTACCTCAAATACACACAAACAGTGGAAGTGATGTGAACAATGTTTTGCCCCAAATGTCTTCATTGCCAATAAATATAATTCGTAGTCAATTTATTAATGAACCTGTTTCCGTTGTAGAAGAGGTTCCCACAAAGGAGCCACAATTATCAGCGATTCCAAAGAAAAGTGCTCTGAAAAAGCCTCGATTTGGTAACGCTTTGTCGTGTCCCTCGACATCAACATCAAACGAAACATGTCCTCAACAATCATCATCAACAATGCATTCAAACGTATCTATAACCGCATCACATGTATCGCCAAATTTAATCAGACCTCAAGCATCGCCCAGATTTACCTATACATCGTCATCACCGATGCCATCATTAGCAGCAACACAGCATAATTCACCGCTCGCTAATAAAAACAGACCGTCAAACAATATGGTTATGTCTAAAGTTAGACTTTTTAACAATAACTGTGCTCCAATTAGTGTCGAAAATAAGGAAAATCAACACATTTCATCTTTCACTTCTTTTAATTCGCGAACATCTTTTCCCGTTGAAACTCAGTCAACCACTGCGCCAGCAATAGTGTTAAGTCACGATTCTTCTGATTCTGATACCGACAGCGATAGAACTATTAATTGGAAAGATTATTATGGCGACGATGAACAGGGAAGACTTGCCGCTAAAATTGCAAGAAAAGACTCGCTAGCTATCAAATTGGCGCAAAGACCAGATAAGCAAGAACTTATTGATAAAAACATAATCCCTGTTGTTTCGGAAAATGAGAGACACGATACCCGAGAAGCGATCGGCACTAAACTGAATCGTCGATTGAGTTTACGTCCGACCGCTGAAGAGTTAGAGCAGCGAAATATTCTCAAAAATCAAACGCCCGATGAGATGCTTATAGAAAAAGAGCAAAAGAAGCGAACTTTAATTCGAAAATTAAGTTTCCGTCCAACGATAGAAGAGCTTAAAGAAAGAAAAATTATTCGATTTAACGATTACGTTGAAGTAACGCAAGCGAATGACTACGACAGACGAGCGGACAAACCGTGGACACGATTAACGCCCAAAGATAAGGCTGCTATTAGAAAGGAATTAAATGAATTCAAAAGTATGGAAATGGAAGTTCATGAGGACAGTCGCCACATGACGAGGTTTCACAGACCATAATTCATATTACGTTATATTGTATGTATTGTATACTGTATGCCGTACTGTACTCTAAATGTATATATACTGTATATGCAAAATGCGAGCAATTGTTGTTAATAAGCAAAACACTGTGATTTTTACATGATTTGATTACATCATTCACAGCTGCGTTCTAAATATAATCATATTGTTTTCTTTTAGAAACACAAACACTAAACACTAAAACTATTTCATTTTTGATGCATTGATAGGAAAGTTGAATGCATTGATGTGCGGGTCACATGTTATGCCGTGTTTTCTATGATTCTATACTTAATTTTCTTAAATGCTTAATATTTCATTTTATTATTATTATTATTAATTTGTAGAATAAAATAAATACAATATGATAGTATCAAATAATATATCTTCTAATTTTATCATATTTTTTTAAAAGAAAACGGTGTTAATAACTAACGACAATTTTATGTGTTATTTTATATGATTTAATGCAATATATTTATTTTATTTTCTACATTCCTTTATTAATATAAAATTGTAAACTTAAATATATATTAAATAACGAGTATATTCCATAAATGTATTTAATAGTTGTATGATTGCGAACATTGTTTCAACTAGTAATCTGAAGCATGCAATAATATTATTACAATTATTGCCTCTTTACTAAAACATACACGTTATTATTATTATTTGTTATATTTTAGGTCATCAAATTGAAATTTTACATTTTAAAAAATCAATGCTATTTTTCTAAGCTTTTCTCATACGTCTTTTTTTGTAAAATATGATATAAACAAAGTTTAATTATAAAAAATTATAAATAAATTAAAAGCAAAGTTTTCATATTTACTTTATTTTGATGGAAGAATGTACGTATTATTTTAGATCAAAACATTATCGCAAATTTTTTATTATTTCTTTTCCAATGTGTTTTATACTGGAATGTAAATGGAATTAACATAACAAATATTTCGAGTTGATATAAAAACTTGAAATAAACTTGAAATTTTTTGGTTAAATTCTATAATTATCTTTTCATTTATTTAATTAAACAAAATCCGATAAAATATTTCAACATTAGATTTTCTTAAAATATTTTTAAAATTGATGATTTGATACATTAACTCGACGATAGCATAGCATTCGTCATTGACTTTGAATTCATACTGAACCTTGAATTATCACAAATTAAGCTTTTTTGGATAATCCATTGATTTATTCGCACAAATGTTTGTTTAAATAGCCATTTCAAATATACTGTAAGTACTCTTTGTATTGTTCCGTAATACTATTAAGTGGTTTAAAGTACCGTATTTGCCTATTTTTATAATGAAGCGTTAATTTTGAGATCAGTGGAAACAACAATTAAGTGTCGTTAAATCTCATTTATGCAAACGTTATGAAAATTAAAATTAAATATATATAAATAAAACTTTCAAATTTTAAACCACTTGAATCACATCATTTAATGATTAATTTGTTGTATAAAATAAGTAATATATATACTGTATATAAACTGTATTTATAAAAATAAAAATTGCATTTAAATTTTCAAAGCTTATTGATTAGGAATTTCTAAAATAAAAAATAGTTATTTAACGACATGAAACTTCTTGCTCATGTCTTTCGCGTGATCGAGTAACAATTGGCACGGTTTAAATTGTGGGCCATATATATCAGCGAATTTGTTCATCCAATCCACAACTTTATTCGCGCCATAATTGTCGACATAACGAAACGGTCCGCCAAGAAATGGTGGAAATCCTAATCCAAATACTGCACCGATATCTCCTTCCAGCTATATTCAAAAATATCTAATTATAATATTTGATTTAAATCACAGTTCAATCAATTATATTACAGGATTTGCTAATATATTCTCTTGCAAACATAATACAGCCTCGTTAACAAATCTTACTCCAAGTCTCATTTGATGTTCTTCTTCTGTGCATCTAAAAAATTAATTACACATATAATTACTGTATATCCTTGTCATTAATATAATTTAACTCAATAAAATTTAACTAGATCTTAATAATCTTAATAAAATTACGAGATCTTACTTATGTTTCGGTGGTATATGATATTTCTTGAGTATTTCTAAAGCCTTTTCATTCATTTGTCTAGTTTTAACTCCAGGAGTATAAATATAAAATCCTTTTCCTCCTTTTCTTCCTATTAAAACAATTTGAACATTTCAACATAGTATCGTAAATAAACCATTGCAATAAGCTTATAATCATTTACCTATAAATCCTTGGGCAACCATATCTCTCAGCAATTCAATGGACGCACCAGCAAAACGTTCACTAAATACTTTGCCAAGATCTTCAGCGACATGCGCTGCCACGTCAATACCCACTTCATCCGTTAGAGTGGCGGCGCCAACAGGAAAACCAAATGAACGCGTAAGAGAATCGAGTTCTTTGGGTGTAACGCCTTCCTATTTGCAAATATAATTTTTAAATAAATCAATTATAATTGTAATATTTAACCTGTAAGAGTCTCATTGCTTCGGACATGACAGGAGCTAATATTCTGGTGGTATAGAATCCTGGTCCATCCCTAACAGTAATCACAACTTTTCCTTGCTTTAAACCAACAGCTACAGCAGCAGCTGCGGTGTCATTCGATGTTTTATCAGTTGTGATCACTTCAAGCAATTGCATTTTGTCCACTGGAGAGAAATAATGCATTCCAACCACCTTTTCAGGCCTTTTGCTCGCTTCCGCTATTTTAGTTATTGGTAGCGCTGATGTGTTTGAAGCAAAAATGCAGTCATCGCTTATATGTTGTTCCAACTCTCGCAGCACTTTGTGCTTAACACTAATATCTTCAAATACAGCCTCAATCACCATATCTACTCGATTAAAATTACGATAGTCTAAAGATGTAATCAAGTTTGACATAATCACATCCCTATCAAATGTTGTTAAACGCTTTCTTTTAACTTTTGTGTCCAAAGCTGCTCTAATCTGTTCTTCTCCTCGCGCTAACCCAGCAATAGAGACGTCTTTCATAATAGTAGTCAACCCTTTATCAATGGACACCTGAACAATTCCAGCGCCCATAAGACCAGCCCCGAGAACAGCTAAAGTTTTCGTTTCTTTGGCAGGCTTTCCAAATCTATTCTTTTTGCATTGGGTTTGTCCGTGAAACAGACCAATTAAGGCTTTACTATGAGGTGTCTGACTAAGTTCACCAAACCCTCTACTTTCGGCCTCATATCCAGCAATCGGTCCTTTTTCTAAACCAGTTTTTGCAACTTCAAGAATTTTCAAAGGAGATGGATATAAACCGTTGGTAGCTTTCATAACTTGAGCTCTAGCCTTATCAAATATTTTATCGCGAATGAACTTAACTCCAATCAACTTTCTTAAAACTCCTTGAAAAATATTAATTGGTTAATAATAAAAAAATTACGAGTTAACTAATCCTTGACAAATGCATTACTTTCAGTTAATGGTCTATTTCTGACAACTTTAAGTTTTCCACTCGCAATATCCTTAGCTGTCTTTATAGCTACTTCTTCCAAATACTCTAATGTATTCAAACTCGGACTATTAAGACCAGGACCTGAATCATAACAAAATATGAACATTTTGTGATTTAAAATAAAATAAAGATTACCTATTGGATCAACGAGAGCATCCACAAGACCGAGACGTTTAGCTCTCTCGGCAATGATATGTTTACCAGTCAACAACATATCTAAAGAGTCGGGAACGTTGATCTTTTTAGAGTTGAAATAAATTTTAAAATATTTAAATAATAAGCATCATAAACAAATTTAAGGTTAAAACTTGAAAACCAACCATATAAGATATTGCATAAATTTTGATATTTTTTATGTTTTTAAGTTAAATTTTGTTTTTACGCTTTATCTTAAATAAAAAATTCTAAACAAGATATTTCTATTGTACAATAAATTTAGTGTTTGAACATTTACTAAAATTCCTATCAGTTTAAAATATTTTAAAAAATAAAGATAAATCATGCAAAAAAAGTGTTTAAATAGTTAATTATCAATCACTCACTAATTGTGGCAAACGTTGCGTTCCTCCGCCTCCAGGCAAGAGTCCGAGCAAAACTTCAGGAGTACCTAAAACGGTCTTTTTGTCTCTAACAGCGATTCTATAATGAGTGGCTAACGTTAGCTCCAAACCTCCGCCAAGACATGAGCCCATAATAGCGGACACGAATGGTTGACGACTTTCAACGATTCTTTTGAGAAAGGCATTCATTTCTCGCGAAAGATTTTCCGCTTCTTTAGCTGTTTTGCACTTTTCCAACATCGTTATATCGGCGCCTGCGATAAAACACTCCGGTTTTCCAGAGATCAATACAACGCCATTAACGCCAGAAGTTTTCCAAAGTTCGGTAATGATTTGTTCGGCTTCTGTCATCACTTCTTGCGACAAACTATTCACTCTAGAATTTGGCGAATCAAACTTTACAACTGCTATGCCATCTTTCACTTCGCATTTTAGATGAGTTTTGTCTAAAATAATGTTCAATTAATTTTTTATAAAAACTATTGCATTTATTTTTGAGACAAACTTCGAAACTTACTGATTGATGACAAATAACGTAATCCTAAATGATTGTGTGCCACAAATGTTTTAAGTGGTTTCACTGTTCTTCGACAACGATTTAACGCACCAAACATATTACAAGACATTTTTAATTGTTTGCTCTTTTTTTAATATTTTGTTGGAAAATACTTAAAAGTAATTAACTATTTTGTGTTCAAATATTTTCCTGTATTGTGTATATATATGAAACTAAAGTTTTGATTGTATACTTAATTGTTGATTAATTGCTATTATTATAAACACAGTTCTAAATGTATTTATCAATTATTTGATCACAAAAGTTCTTTTGAAGAAATGATGAAAAAGTCGAAATATAATAGCAGTCCAGTAAAGTGTAATTTACATATAATTTCCCTAAAAGATTGTTTACCGGTGAATATATCTACAGTATGCACTTTTACAGTAGTATCTATTGAACAGCATTGAAAAAATTCTACTGATAATATACAGTTCCCATACAGGATGTTCTCTTTAATTGTTCAAAATTTATCAAAGTATGATTAACATTATATATTATACGAGTTACTATTTTATAAGCGCACAAACAATTTGGAAATAATGAAAATTTGTTACATAATTTGTAATTTTCTATCTATTTTCAGGTTAATTTTTCAAAGCGATGCCGAATGTTTCAAAATTAAACCGTATGAAACATAGTAAGATAGCGAACACCTTTTTAGAATTTAATAGATTTACCTATCATTTTTCTATAGATATAAGATTATTTTCCTAAACCAAAATTTTCTAATAGTAGTCCACGGTTTACAGCCACCAACACTAAAAACTATTATACAATAAAAACTTACTTTTCTTCTGTTTACGAGATAGTTTGCAAAAAAATAGCTGCAGCACTCTTCTCGCAGTTTTACTGTAATAAAGCGATACAACGCTTGATTAAAATTGAGTTTGGTATGAACTTTTAACTTTACGAGTTATAGTCTTTACTGGCATATCATTATTTACATGACGTTCTGTTGTTTACATTTAGTTATTTTTATATCACTCATTCTAATCATATCCAATTTTACAAAAATAAAAATGATTAATAATCTATAGTAATTATTCAAATAATCTAAATAATGAGTGAATAACCATTTATAAGTATTTAAGAATATTGTAAATTTATAATATTAATGTGAGTGAAAATTATTTCTAAAATTAAAACATATACTAATCTACTGTATATAAAATTCTATCTATTTTTCTAATTTAATGCTTAAAAAGTGTTACGGTCTTTAGTTTAATGTTTGCCATTAGTTACACTTCGGCCCTAAACTTTTAGAGGATTTGCTATATAAATTCTCAAAAGTTCTTGTGAGGAGGGGTCAAATCTCATCTGATTTAAGAGAAAGTTTTTTAGCATTTAGGCCAAAAAATACAAGGGTCGCAAAAAGTCATAGGAATTTTAACGAAATTTTTTTAAAATCTCATTTTTCTAGTGAGTGGGCCAGACCTGTGTAAGACCCACTCTTTGTAACTATGGTGTTTGTTAAAAACATTTACATTCAATTATTACTAGTGCAATATTTGTAATTAAGTTATAAAAAAGTAATTTTAGCAAAAAATGTGCAAAATTAGATTAATTTACTATAAACCCTCTGATTTTAGTAATTTTAGGAATATTAACAGCTGCTTTTTATTTAATTTATTTTAATTTTCTATATTCTATTTGCAATAATCGATCCAAATTTTTTACTTAGTGTACCAAATTGTTCGCAATTTTAATCCACATTTTTCCTAAACTATTTGAAGTTAACCTAGAATTGGGCGCAAATACGTAAAGGTGAGATTAAAATTTCTAGCGAATTTTTTGGTAAAATTTTAAAAATAACGCATACTAGTTCTTTGGTGATCAAAAATTTTAAAATAACCCATCATTCTTGAACTATACGTTTTTTTGACACGAACTTACAGTTTAACAGATATTTTTTGAAGATCCAAAAATTGTCCTAAAATTTTGGTGCAAACTATTGAGAAAAATAGTAAATTAACTTGAAATCAAAAAATGCTAAAGTGTGGAAAAATAAATTTGTTAATCTTTAATATGATTACATGAATCATTATTATCTATATTTATTAATTAATATCAAAATTTGTTAAATACAAATTGAGCAAAATTTTACTATATTTTGATTAAGTAAATATTATCTATAATGAATTAGTTTTTCGACTAGAATTTAAAGAATTAACTTGATTAATATTTAAAATTTTATATCATATTTATAATATTTATAATCCTAAGTGTATATAATAAGTAATAATTAATTGCTTGTCTATATAGTGTGCCAGAGAATCTCTTTTTTCACTAAATTATATAATCGTTAAATGATGTTAACCATAAACACTGATTGAAACGCGTATCAGATTATTATTAAAGTTATATTATAAGGCATACAAAGTATTTTGAATGCAAAACAAGAAATGACTACATTGTACATGTGATGAAATAACACTTCTAATTTTAAATAACAAACTTTTGTCTAACACTGCAATATTTATAATATTCAGTTATAGCCACAACTTTAAGTGCCATTTGTTTAGAATAAAAAATGTTTGAATTGCTTTTTATTGCTTCTAACGTTAATAACGAAATCGATTGAAAGACAATTTGTTTAGCATTAATAAGAATATATCTTATAATATAACACAAGTTCTAGCATTTTCATTCGATGTTGGGTTATTTAAGTTGATTTGAACAGCACCTGAATGGCCAGTATGGGTACTATGAGTACTGTGAGTACCAGTTGATACTTTAATCGAGTCGCTGTGATCACTATGGTCTTTATGTTCTTTATGATCTCTATGGAGGTGATGACCAAATGATGATGACGATGATGGTTGCGTGTGATGATGCGAATGCGATTGATTACTATAATCATTAGTAATGGTATTTTCAATAGTTTTAATAATATCTCTAAAAATAGGCGTTACTCTCCAATTATATTTAGCCGAACACTCTATATAACTAGACTTCCATTGCTTTTTCACTAGATTTGCCAAATCTTTAAAAGCAGGAGTTAAGTCTTCGTGAGTAGAGTGATGGTGAAGGTGATAATGGTGATGATGGTGGTGGTGATGCTCGCGATGACCCCTCATGTTGGCCAACACATTCATGCAAAGATCGGCTTTGTTAGCGACAATCCAAACGGGAATGTTTTGCATATTTCTGCTTTCAAATAATTGTTCGCGAATAACTAAATTAAAACCCATTTAAGACATACTAATTGAAGTGATAGAGTAAGACTAATCCATTAAAATTTGATACGAAAAAATACCTTTGATATAATGGAAAGAACCGGGAGATGTCAAGTCAAACACAAGAAGGTATCCATTAGCGCTTCTGAGAGCACATTCTCGATAATCGGTCCATTCGTAATAAGTATTGGTCGGGAAATAACTAATCATTGGCATATCAATAATTCTAACATGAATTAAGTTAGAGTTCATAATCAACGAGAAATGATGCGTATCACCGGTCTGTTTGGTTGGCCGATGTTGTCGTTCAAATTGATTATCGACGAACTGTTGAACCAGCGAAGTCTTGCCCACACCAGTACTGCCTAATACGCACAGTTTGACCAAATGAGGCATTTAACCAGCGACCAGATGAGGCATATGAGGCATACCCTAAACAATTGCACTCTTGCGAGCATCAGCATTGCCACCAACGCACAGCACGAGAGCGAACACATTCACCACATACCATAACAGTGAGAACAGTGCGAACAGTGAGGGCAGTGAGCGAATCAGGCATAACTATTGCGAGCGCCAACCAATATCGGTCATATCGGCTCATGTCATATCATAGTTTGCTGCTTGCGTTGTTTGTCTATGCTGTCTGTACTGTCTATGCTGTCTATACAACTTGCTATTCTCTATCGCTCTATTGCTCACTCCTCGCTATACAATGGCCGACAAAAATCAATGAAATTGTAGAGTGAGTGTGAGCCACAGCGTTGACAAATCGATTTATAAGCGAAATATACATAATAGTTATAATACACATGTTCTTTCGTTAGTTTATAGCTATTAACACATACCATAACCCACAATATTTACACTATTTATCATTTTTTCATGTAATTATTTATATTAATTCAAACTTTTTTTATAATATTCGAGTTTGCTTTACAATAAATTGTTTTAATTATGTACTGTATTTGACTGACTATGTCAGACATAGTCTATTATCACTCTTAAAAGAGCAATAATTAATTTTCGATATGTTATCATGCAATCGCTACCAATAAAAACAAATGGTTTGTTTGACTTCGGCTGAAATGGTATTATAGAGTAAATAAATGCAAAAAAACTATAAATAATTAACGACTAGAAAAAAGGTCATAAAAAGAACAAAAAAGATCGAAGTAATAAAATTGGTTTAAATACTCTAACATTAAATTAATACAAAATTAATATAACTCTAAAAATCATTAAATATCATAATAAATGTATAACGATATAAATAAATCCAATTAAAGAAAAGGAACATTGTTTAACTGCTTCATCACTTGCGTCATCAAACGAGTCGATCGCGTTGTATGCTATGAGACGTTGAAACATGACTTGAATTTCTACAAACCTAACGTATCATTAGTTTCATTAATTAACTTATTTAAATAATAAGCGCTTACTTCGTCTGGTCTCCTATCGGTTCCTTTTAGTAATAGTTCAGCAAATTCTGATTCAAGAATTTGTCGCGCCTAATATTTTGGTGATTGAAAAATTAAATTCAATTGATTTACGGCATAAAACTTCGATGCATTACCTGAACATTTTGTGTGGGTATCTGTAGCGCTAAAGCCATTTGCGAATCGTCGAAATTGTCGTCGAGCGCTATGATAGCTCCGTGTACTCCAGACTCGGTTAGATTATTGGAATATTCTTTGAGTCCAATAGAATTGGCCCATTTAACGACCCTCTCATTGGACCAAACGAGGGCATCTAAATATCAAATAAGACGGTAATACGATATATCTTATATGTTATTAATATAGATATAATTACCGATGACATCATGTTCAGCATTCCTACGTCTCTCTTCAAGTGCACTTTTATCGTAATTAATTCTTTTAAGAAAATTTATACCATATTGCAAACTTGTTCGATGAAAAGCGTCAATCATTTTCAAATGTACTCTTAAGTCTTTTTTAGTTAAATGATCTAACATTCTTGCATCCACTAAACATTCCATAAACATAGATCTATATTGAGGTAAACCTAATGACGGAAGCCATTCATTTCCTATCCATTCGTGATTCATTTCACCGAATGCTAGACTTGTATGAGAAGGTTTGGCAGCTGATGGAGAGGTTAACGCAACCATCTCTTGAATGGCTAGTCGTAATTTCATGCGATGTAAAGGATTGCTAATTCCAATTTCTCGCTGTATTTCAGTATCAGATAATGCGGACATAATCGCTCCACTCTTCACATTTGCTCGACACGCTGCCACATACCACGCAGGCATTCCAACCCAAAGCTGACAAAATAATCATATTTTAATATCATGTCAAATAAAAACAAATAACAATATCATTCGCGCCATTATTCCAATTTATGGGACATTAATAGCTCTGTTATAATAATATCTTACTTCAAGCCACGCGACAATAGTGGGTCCGTTCCAAAGTGCGAAAGGCGTTCCAGCTTTCATTGCTTCAGCTAATAATTCGTGTTTCTTTTTAGTTCTTCGGTCAAAATCCGCTTTTTGTCCGCCAAGTGGTGATGACATGGGAGAGTTTAATAAACTCATTGCTTCTGGTAATGTAATATAATCACTGGCGTCGACATAATTGGCATAAATAGGATTACCGATAGAACGATCAGATTTCAGTTTTTCTCGTTTTGTACTTGAAAACAGACGACCAACGAGTGAAGATTTAATGCCTTTCTTTTTAGGCTGTTGTGATGAGATAGTAATTTGTTGCGGATAATGTTGATGATGATTCGAAATTAATTGCTTGCTTAAAGAATCCATTGATGAGGTGGCAGAACGAAGTGGATGAGACATTAGTGAATCATCTATAGAATTGTGTGTCTGCGGTCCATATAATGATGATCTGAAATATCATTAAATATTTGTTATTGATTGTTATCATCAAAAAAGTTACCATATAATACCGTGGAAGAACGTCTGGAGGCACACTTGAAGTCCACGCCATATTTGGCTTTTGCGGTGGTTTGTTATCAGCTAAAGCTTGAGCTACTCTTTGCAGTCTAACAGCTCTGGGCGTTGGAGGACTTGCGTCTGACCCAGAAATACCCATTTCCTATAAAGTGTTTTATTTTAAATTTATATTCGATTAAATGAAATATTAGAAAAACATTTACTTGAGCATTCGAAGTTATACTGTCCGATTTTTGACTAGCAGATGGCGAATATTGCGGATATAAATGAGAAGAGCCGCCAGTTTGTGGCATTGCCGATGAAGTCTGAATAAGCATTGATATTATAATCATTTTTAAATAACTATAAAAACATATTACGAAAATTAATATAAAACATACGGCGTGATATAATTGGGCTAAGTATTCATGACTTGGACTAATTCTAGATGACTTTGGTGTGGAACGACCACTTTGTGGTGGAGATATTCCGCGATCAAATCCGTGAGGCAATAAACTCATCGAATCAATACTTCCCACTTGCGACTCGATTTCCTCAACTCTTTGTTCAGTATTTTGTTTTTCCTCTTGAATGAGTCGTATTTCATTGTTGATGGCGTCGAGCTGCTCCTGAAGCATGAGTGCCAATGTCTGAGCGTCGGTGTGACCCGAAGGTGAGAGAATGTCCATTGTGTCGAATATGCTTTCGTTGTCATCCGTTTGACTGCACTCAGTGTCGCTAACATCGAACGCTTGACTGACGCTTGCGATCACACGTGGTTCAAGTTTTTCCCATTCGTGTTCGAATAGGTTTTTATTATTTTCTTGCGGCACAAGTCTTTGGTTTCGCGAAGAATTCGATATATTCATTATTTTTTCATGCCTATTATAAGTTTGCCGCATTGCTTCCATTTCGGTGCGCATTTTTCCTAAATCTTGTAAAATTTTTCCCTTTTCTGACTGCGTTTCATCGAGCAATTTTCTAATGCGTTCCATTTCCTGGTTTGATGTGTTTTTCTCTTCTAAAGCGGTCATTCTCTCCTTTAGATGCAATTGTAACCTTTCGTTAGATTCAGCTAACAGTTTGTCAACAGTTGCAGACAATCGTTGGTTATGATCCTCATTCATCTTTTCCCTCTGACGCGCGCGCAACAGTTCGGCAGCCTTTTCATCCAATTGCTGCTCGAGTCGCACAATTCTCTCCTCGAGAGACAATTTTTGTTGATCGTCGAGTTCGTAATCGTTTTCATGAGTGCCATCATTAATAGCTTCCTGTTTTCGAGTAAATTGGGTTATTTTTTGATCAGCCAACTCTAGCCTCTCGGCGAGAGCACGAATCTTGTCTTCAGCCAATTTCAGTTGTGCTTCTTTGTTCGTTAATTCGTGTTCTAATTTTTCGTTAAGATCATGCAATGATGTCGATTCTCTTTGAGCGTTGAGATAACGTTTCTCGAGAGTAGCGATACGTTCTTCTTGATCCTCTTTTTGAGCGTTATTTTCCTTTAAGTCACGGTTTAGTTTCATGTTTTCTTCTTTAAATTCGTGCAATTCTTTATCGGTTTTGGCAATCATGTCCTCGTATTCTCTCATTTTTGTGCTCAGTTCTTGTATTTTATTGCGAGAATTAATCAATTCATTTGTTTGTTTCTCCGTTAGAGATATCAAATCACATTTTTCGTCATCATCTGAAAGACTAATTGCATCTTTGGATTTAATTGCTTCTCCATTCATTTGTGAGCTGTATATCATTGGAAATGATTGCTGCTGTTGCTGTAATTGTTTCGCTTTCGATAACTCGTCGTTAACTTTGGTTAATTCTTCTTCTAAAGCATTTACTTTGTCTAGAGATACTCGTAATCTTTCTCTCACTTTTTCGTCTAATGCTTTGTGATGCTCGAACAACGATTTGAGTGCCTTTAATACTTCTACTTCGGATGACACACCAGCGGGTGATTGTGCTTGTCTTTTGACGACAGTCATCCGTAGCGATCGTTCGTGTCGTGACACTAAACACTCCAAATGTTCTAATAGTAACTGTAACATAAAACATTTACAGTAAGCTTACATTTATAATAAACTATCAATAATAAGTCAAAAGTCGTTTAAATTTAAATATATTATTGATTATAATGACATTTATTAATTTTTAACAGATAAACTGTTCGAGAGAAGAGATGCAGAATTGCATTAAAAAGTCAAAAATGCAAAGAACACATGCAAAACTTAATTATCATTAGATTTAATAAGGTTTGCTCTCATGAGGCAAATTTTTAATTTTATTAAATATATCCATATTTCGGGTCACTGTCTTCAATTTTGTTTAATAATAAAATTTACTTACTTTTAAGACA
>JAQIVF010000865.1:0-17411 GCA_034698365.1 Steganacarus magnus
TAAACAAATAAATAAGTAAAACCTACAAATTACAGTTAATTTTTGATATGCATTTGCATAAAAATCGCGACCCTACTTATAATCGTTTCAAGTTTAACTAGTTCAGGCGTATAGTGATTGCTTCGAGAAAGCTTTTGAGCACTGAATCGCAGTGTAAAGAAAATGTTTGCACAGTACTTAATATTGCTTGAATCTTAAAAATTTTAGGGAGAAAAAACTCATCAAACTTATATAAAATTTTTATTTTAAAAATTAATGCCTATACCCCTCGAATAAACATGCTTGTAGTATATATTAAACATTGAGTGTTAGTCGAAAGTTAACCGTCAAAATTCTCATTTCTCTTATTTATAATAAAAAATTGTAACCACATTTGTTTAACATTTAACTGACGATAAGCCGAAAAGCATAAATAAGTTAGAGAACCAAAAAATTAAGTTTATTTGTGTGTTGTATTAAAGAGCTTCGGGCGTCAAGAGTAAGTTTAAATATTTCGGTGTCCTTTTACACTAGAAGTGTTACGCTTCCCCCGCAAAGGTTTTAAATCTATTATGAAGACATGAATGAATTATCTTTCACCCGAAACTGCCTTTTGAAATGGATGCGAAAAATGCCGTTAACACTAGTATTGCTTTGAAATGGTAATGGAATCGAACACGAAAATGTTATTTTCAGGCATATGTCTGAATCGTGCGTCGCTACGTTTTATCTTATAAATGGTGTGTAAGTAAATGGTAGTAACTCTCTTAAGGATAGTCTTATACTAATGAAAAAATTTAACTCTTGCGCTGGAAATGAAGAGACAAATTCGAGAGCTGTGATGCCATTTCGATACATTTTTTGTTGCTGATGTGCTTCAATACATTCTAGACATGTTTTCACAATTACCCTCAACTTATTCCGACCATAAACTAAATTCTAGATAAACAAACTAAAATTAAATTTTACTTATAACGGTATTAAATGCAGAACTCTTTTATAAGTTCTTGTTTTATAAATTATTATATTGCATGCCATTTTTATATTTCATTTTTCACATTAATAAATTTTTAACTTATTCTTGCAAAACTTTCCTCTTGTTGACACTTAAAGTGCACCTTAAGTGCATTAATTTTAATAAATAAGCCAAAAAATTTGAAAAAAAGATTTATAAATTATCACTGTCTAAATTTTAATTATTTGAAAATAACGTTGGAAATTTTTATTTTAAATCATTCTTAAAACGTAGATGTAGTGTGTATTATTTATCAAATCTATTAACCGAAAAAATATAACATTTTAAGGCGCTATACTTAATGACCAAAAGTTAAGTTTCCAATACATGTTGACTGCTTGTAGAAAACCATGGTTACACAAGGTGTGATCCTCTAGAGAGTCTATAGAGTCTCGAATTTAGTGAGCTGGCAAAAACTTATCCGATGTAAAATTTTTCAATAATTCATAGTGGATTATATGCAACGACTGTATACTATAAACGCTCGTTCCTTTTGGGATACAACTCCAAACCTTGCACTTAATAATACTTTCATAAAATTTTAGTTTAATTCGACATTTCTTCTAAAAAAACACAAACCTCTAATAATTAACCACAAATCACAGAATTTCTTTTATATCATAATTCTTTCTCTCATAATAAATCACCAATTTATTTTTAATTACAATAAGTTGGAACAGCAAAATAATTTTTGAAATTATCATTTTTCTTAATCTTTTTTGTTTAATCTCTTAATTTATTATTTTAACATTTTATTTTAAAATATTTATTTGGTTTATGAGATTAATGAAATTTTATTTTTAATACTTATTATTTTTAGCTGAGTAATGGAAATTATTTCCTTCTAGAATGAAACGTGTTTAATGCATAATGAGGTTCTTTAATTATGGGAATAAGTTCGATAATGCTGAGTTGAGCTTAACGAGACTATGCTTTAATCCTGAGCCTATTATTGACTATTATTAGAAGTGAGAGCTTGACCTTGAGCTAAAGGTTCTAGTTTTAATATTACCTGATAAAAAAATTAAAATTTTAATTTTAATTAACTCCAATCAAATAATACTGTATACTTTCGAATTTGAAACAATTATTAAAGCTTATTAACACTATATTCTGTATATACTGTACAGCGTATACCATTCAAACCATGGTTTAATCAGAAAATATCTCAGATTTACTCATAAAAACATTTTTAAACCCCAAAAAAATTAAATTCAAAATTGACATTTTACTTTTAATAATATAGTTAATCGTTTGTAAATTGGTTTTCTTTAAATTAGTGTAAGAAACAATCCAAACTGCATTAAAAAATTTAAACCAAATCAAATCAATCCAAACCATAAAACAATAGTTAAAACCATTAATTATCACCTTTAATATTATACGTTGTGTAATGAAGCACGTTTAGATGAGTCATTTGTGATCTTGAGCTAAGTTATTTAAGCCTAATGATTTATGAGCTTTGAACTTTAGATTCGAGCCCCAAAATCTTCGTTGAGATTATTTTGAGCTTGACTTAGTCTGACAGATTGAGCTTACTCTCTTCATTACTTGTTTTAATTAATAGGGTACGGGTAAATTGTGGGAATTTGGAATTGTGTTGCTTCATTGGGCAGACTCACAGACATATCAAACATACTGTATATAACGGTAAAATTTAGTATTTCCATAAAATAAATTAAAACCATTAATATTGACCATATGTGGCAAATAAGTTAACACAATATTCATTATAAAGAATTTTCACTCACAAATACTTTGTAAAAGTCTTAATTTATAATACTTATACTAATATAAAAGTAAAATAAACATTTATTTTATGCGCTTTCATTCAAGATTGAAAGCAAATAAGTAGTATTCTCGTAACGCTTACAAGAATCGTTAGCACAAATTCCATATACAAATAGCAAATTAAACACAACACTGGCAAACTTTTATAAAATATTCTCTGCATTGACGCAAATTTCATGCTATTCCTGTTATACACTGTATTCTTGCGACGCATTTACCTGTTAGCTATAGTATCTATACAAATATATAGCATTCACACCATCGACAAAATTTTGTATAATTTAAGTACTCTTGTGATTGGTTTTTTTTCGAGAAAAAAATCTAAGAAAAAATATATAATATAATTTATATTCTACGTATGTATACATATTCTGTATATTTGTTTAATGTGGAAATCGTGGTAATATTTATTTACAATACAAAATTTCTGTTGCAATATACTTCAGTTCCACCAAAATAAATAAAAAACTATTGCGAGATTTCTTTGTAAATGACGAAAATTTTTATTTATAGCGAATGAATATTGATAATCGGTTTGAGAGGAAAGTTTTGCAATATATTCAACCGAACCTCACTTTTCGTTGATGACTGTACAATAATGGCTATTCCAATAAACCAACATAAATACATATATCGGCACAATCTTTCGTTGCCATAATCGAATGGCATATATTCTGGCACAATAAAAATAAACTTTGATAGGATTAAAACTTGTTTAAATAAAGATTTATAAAAAAAACTTCCAAGAAAAAAGCTCGAAATAGTAAAATAAAATATAAATGGGTAAGGGATCTAAATTGCCTCAAGTATAGTATTTTTAAATAAATATTTTGGAAATGGAGTAAAATAAATACATAAGTGAAATTTAATTCTTAGAGTTTGAATTCAAAAATACTTTCAAATGTATAACTAGATTTATTTACAATTCACTTTTAGAATAAAGTCTTACGAATTAATTGATTTGTATAATTTACAATAAAGGTTTTAGTTTGAATTTCTATTTATGTGACTTGAAAATGTAAAATTATATATCTATTTCTTTTTGGAATATTCTGTACATACCAGAAGAATAATACGAATAAAATTGAAATTTATATACATTTATAAACAGAAACCTCGGGGTTAGAGTTTTGTATTTGTATTTATTTTTTAAATATAAATAATTTTAATTTTAATTTCTTCATAATTTTTAAGAGCTGGACCGCAATGCAATTTCAACTATTATGAAGCAAAATGAGTTTGACTATATATCTAACTTCACTTTGACATATTTCTTTCTCTCTTTCGCTTGCTTTATATCCATTGCTTTTTTCTTTCTGTGCATCATTCTCTCCTCATCTCTCTTACTCGCACTATTTGATTCTCTCTCTCTTTTCTATTTCGATCTCGCCTTTGTTAATGTAAGTATTAACTTGTGAATTGTAGATATTCGAATAAATTTTCCAACTCTGTCTTTATTTTTTTATAACAATGTGCTCATTTTATCGCAAAATATAGAGTGAAACTTTACTTTTTTCAATCTGATTTCACGATATTATTTTAGTTCAAATTATTTACCCTCAAAAATAGTAGAAGAAAGCTTTTATAGATATTTTAGAATTTTATTTTGGCGAAAAAAGTCTAACATAAATCTGATCTAATCTCCAAGTTGTGTCTTTTTTTCGATACTTTACGCTTCATATATTAATATAAAAAATATATTATGTACTCCAACAGTAAATTATATTCCTTTTTAAAATAATTTGAATTAATGGCCGAAAAATATTTTTTATTACTTCACTTGTTATTATAAATTGTTTAAATAAACATTTTTTTGATAACTTTATGAAACGTAATAAATTATTTTCGTAGGATTTTTTCGCGTGATTTGTTAAATAAATACAATATTTCTTTATTTGCCAAAATATTTATGTTCATTCTTTTAAGGTTTTACCAACTAATGTAAAATTCTTGATGACAAATCTAATTGCCAAATAGAAGATGTAATCATTTAATTCATTGAGTTCTGGTATATCCACTCTCTTTTATTTATTTTCATTTACAATAAATGAGTGTCGAAAATTTTTGTTGTCAAAAAATTTAAATAATTACTAGATATTATCTTTTTCATTCCTTACAAATTAATCCAATTATGCCATTTAAGCATTTCTAGATATTACCGACACTCGGTTCTAATTAAACTACATTTAGAATAAAACACGCTTTCGTTAGTTATTAACTTTTTTCTAGAAAACAATTTTACTTACGAAAGCGTTAGCGTCTCATAAACCTGTTTTCTGAGAAAGTTTTGACTTTTGTTTCTTCGCCTTCATTCGAAATGTGCAAATAAAACAATAGAGCTTTTATTGCCGATATACTTCAATTTGTTGTATAAAGTTTCTTTTGTTTATCTTCAATTAGTTCTATAATCTTTATTATTCAATATTATATAAACAGGAATATATGTAATGAAAGCTACTTCTGATTTAATCAAATTTCAGTCGAAAAACAAAATGCGAACTTTTTCATTGGAAACAACTTTATGGGACACACTGTTCATATCAATATCATATTCTATTTTCTTGTTGCGTTATCCCTTAACATCTTGTACAACAATGAATTACAATAAACTTAAAGAGTTGTTTTGTTTACGCTTTTATCTCTGTTTTTTATAGTTGCTCGTATCGTCATCTACTTTTGTATAATCTACTGCAACAATGAATACCAACGCACTTACATTTTCCCTGAATTTTAATGCTAAAATAAGATCGACTCATAATATCTGACTTTGTCTTAATCTTTTGTTACTAAGATTATTTATTGAGAATAAAATTTTTAAACCTGAATTAAATATTTTATTAAAACTAACTATTTTTTAGTCACTCTTTTATTATACAATATTCGCTCATTCCTTTTTTTCAAAAATCCTTGGATTTTTATAGTATTTTCATAGAATATTTAGCTTTTACACAAAATTTTAAAAATCAAACAATCGAATCAGAACTCTATAATGTGTACGTGACTCAGGAGAGAAATCATTATTTTGATATATGATACGATAACATTTGGAAATGTTATCAGTTAAATATAGAAATATATTTCATATTTTATACTTAATTAAATGTTAAATATATCTTTTATGCACATTAATTTTATAAATGTCTCAAAAAGAAGAAAAATTCACAACTAGTTATTCCACTGTTAAATATTTATAATATCATACAAATATTTTTTTAAACGCAGGCAATTAATAGTTTAACATTTATTTAATTCGAAAGAAACTAATATTGGAAATAACTTAATGTGGAAATATATTATAACGATCAGAAAAATTTTAACATTTTAAACATCATAAATGGTATTAAAATATAATTTTTTAAGGTGTAATAAAACTTTTCTAGAAATACAGAATAATTATATTCATTTTCATCATCTATTTTAAGCTTATTTGACTCAATTCCCATGGAACTCATTCTCAACTCTATTTTTTGTATACAAAAGCAAACGATTGTTTTTAAATTGCACACAAATTTTAAAAAATTGAAAAAATACACTGTTCAACATATTTACGTGGCATATATACACCGTATATAAATATATAAATTATTTGTCTAATATACGGCATATCTTCCTAAAAAAAGACTCGAGCATTAAATGTGAAATAAACTGTACATAACTAAACATTAATTAGAATCATTCAACTAAAATATTGTTATAGCAGTAAATCATTCATTTTGCTTACACTACTTATCACACTTGAAGTGCCTTTTTGCACAATTAGTAATAATTATAAATCAAACTCTTAAGAAAATTTATGTTATTATTACGCAATTCTTTAACACCCATTTAATGCACAATGTTTTTTGTTGGTTTTAATTGTTTACCATTAAACTATAGCATATTATATAATTACTGATTGGAGGATATGTCTCATACACGAGAAATCTCTCGAAAAACAATTTGATAAGTAATACGTAAACATTTCTGTTGTTTGTATTTAGTATTTATCTGGGCTTATATTGATTACCAAAACTTATTTTAAGACTTATTTCCAGTAATCAAGTTTGCGTTAAAAGCTTTGAGTAAACATTTGAGTACATAATGTTTGATACTTTTCATATTTTTTTATGAATTATTTTTATGAAAAATTTCGGCTTAAATTTAAATCTATTCAAACAATAAAATATTTAAAAAAAGCAATCTATTATGCCTTTATTTATTATGAACTGTAGATAAAGGTAGTCAAAATAGAGTCCGAAATCTTAGAAAATTTAAGGCCCGAGCCTGATCTAGGCCCCACATCCTCAAGCCCGAGCCCGACAAAAGCCCGATAATATTTAAAAACTCAAAGCCCGACCCGGCCCGAATCCAAAACTGAAAAAATTTATCACTTATAAAAGCTTGAATTTCAATAAAATATGAATGAATATTCAATAATTTGTAAATTCTGATTAGTTTATCGTGGTAAGTTGCATGATTAACTTAAATTTATAACAAAAGAAGAAATTATTTTATGGAAATAAGGTATAATTTGTGGAAAATATAAAATTTTAAAAATTTTCGGGCTTTCTCTTTTTTATAAGCAATTTTGACAAAAAATTTTAAGGTTAAGGCCCGAGCCCGACAAATTCCGATAACTTTTGTCGGGGGCCCGTTTCGGACTCTACGTCAAAATTATCATTTTAAACAATTGTATTATAATATATAGATTTTCTTTAATTATTCTTAAGTTTATTTATTAAGTTAGAGCGCCATAGGTTAACGTGAGTGGCATGTTTGTTAACTGAGTAAATTTTTTAGAACTTAGGAATACTAATTTTTTCAACAATGGATACGATCTGAATTGTCGAAGAAACGTTAATATTAAAATTACTTAAAACATGAAAGTCATTCATGTCGAGTTCCCTTTTCCTAATTTATATTAAGCAAAAACCCTACCCCGTACCACTTTTCAAACAATCTCTATTTGTATCATCAAACAATTTTATTTATTTCATTGATGTCTAGATAATGATAGCTATGTAATATTTTAAGTTATAGAAAGTATGAGAATAATTTGGTAAAGGTTAGGAGGACATAGTCAAATCCATAAGCTCGATTTTTTATGAAAATATTTTATATTGTTCGGATAATATTAAAATAGTCACAATAAGATTCAACTGCTGAGGATTGAAATTGTATTTTGGGAGCGTTGCTTTAAGTCTTTAATTTATATTATTAATAAAGAGAAATCAAATATGTCAGTATACGTATTTCTATAGTAACAATGTTAGCGTATTCAAATTTTCCACATACATTAATATACGTATATGGAAATTTATTGTTTTTACAGTAAATGTCAGCAAAAAATAAATATAAAAATACAGTTCAGAATACCTTTGCGAAGCACGGGACCTTAATCTAGTAACAGTATGTTTTAAAATGTTATGATTTTTGGCTTTAAGATTTAAGCTGAAGATTATAAAAAAATTTCAGTATTAAGCGTGATGAATATCTTTGGTTGAAAAATTGATATTAATAAATGAATGGCCGTTTTTTGTCATACGACTGCAGTAGAAAAATGTCTTTCACTTCTCATGATTGAAATTTTCAATCCCCTAAAAGTGAGTCACTCTTCAGTTAATCGAACAATTTCTCTTCGAAACAGTTTGTTTGGTTAGTGTATGTTAAGAATTTTGTCAGATGTTGAAAGTAGTTATTTTGAACATTTAGTAAAATTATTAAAGAAGTTTACTGAAACATAACTTAATGTATTACACTTCTGACATGATTTACTTTTCCCAGATTTGCTATGAGTATCAAAAATATTCTCAGAACTATTTTCATTACTACTCTATTTGTTTCATTATGGAAAAAATACCAAATTGGAAAAATATATGAAATTATTCTCATACAACATATTGATTCTGAATATTTGTTTATGAGTAAGTCTTATTAATAATATAACGTTATAAGTATTGTGTAATCCAGAGTACTGATACAAGAAAATATTTTATCATTAATCCCCAAATGACTACATTTATAAAATAATATATTTCTTAGATTTTCTATTTTAGGTTCACAAGTTTTTAAAAATATTTTTAGTTGTATAAAATAAGACTCTGCTAACTTCTCAGATAATTTGTTTTTATTAAAAAATCTTCTTATTATAATTTTTAATTAAAAGTACAAAGTTTCTGTGAAATATAATCCTAATTTAAAAAAACAATAATTGTAAATTATTGTAGTTAAATAATATTCAATTCTCTCACTATTTTATAGCTTAGTCATTATTATTATATCTTACATTTATTATTTAAATTTACATATAAATTACATCATTAGCTTACTTTAACGTTTTAGAACAAATTAAAATTCAAATTAATGTAATGTTTAAAAACTTCAAATTTTTCTCAGCACTAAATACGGAATTGTTATTATATTCAAAATATCGGATTTAAATTGTTAAATTAATTGTGCTTTGAAAGAACGCGATTTTTTCTGGTTTTAGATAACTAGTCTGAATAAGGAATAAAGCACTAAAGTTCCCATTTTATTTCTTAGCTAATTGTTTCTAAATTTAATAATTTGTAATATTTAATTACGATGGATTTAATAAGATATTTTCCCAAAGATTTTTCAAAAATAATTTTTTAATTATATAAATTAGTGCGGTATTTGATTGTAATTTAATACATTTTATCATCAAATTCTCTTTTCGTTTTTTGGGGTATTCTTTAATTATTTTTCTAATATCAGTGAAATATTACATTTCGAAAAGTTTATTGGAAAAAACCTATAAAAATCGAATTTCCAAATGACAATACTTTAAACTAAGTATAATAAAAATAATTGAACAAAGCAGAGCAGCATTATTTTTTATTGATTAGCTATTATTCAAATAATAGTTGGAAATGTTAAGAGTCTTATGATCTTACATACCGATACCCATCACCGATAATCGACAATAAAATGCCTAAAAAACTCGTATTATTGGTGATAACAATTAAACTGAACGCGACAAGAAAGAGCACATTTGCAGTAAATTTGATTGCTTTGAAAAGTAATAGTTTTACTTAATTAAATGAGGCAATAATATCGCTGACTAAGCCATTAAACGCGTTTATTAGACTTAAATGCAACTTTTGACTGCACTAAAATTAACGTTTATCGTCTGTGTAACTGTTTTTGTTATGCTATACATTATAGCATTTTATTCTGTCTGTTAAATCAATGTTGAACCAATTATTGCCTTTTGCTCGATATTTCGCTTATGCCGTAGTTGTACAGTACGTGGCATTCGTGCAAATAATAAATACTGCATGTTTAGTTTGTCAGTATTATAAATTTAATTATCGTTATAAACGTGGCTAAAATTAACAAATATATATATATATTGATAAATAAATCTATTTTTAAGTATACGCATCATTCAAATTCGCAATACGTTTGAATTCTGTATGCAAATTATTTCCAAAAGAAAATTGACATTTAGAATAATAAAGTATGCTTTTATTATAATTTTATTGGTTATTGGCTAATGTTCCGATTTTTGTATACTAGTGAGTTAATAGCGTTTTTAATAATATAATCGATAGAAAAAAATATAGATTAATAATATATTAAATATTTGTTCGAAAGAATATTATTTTTTTTATTTCCAAAATATTTTTTGAAATAAACAAAAAAACATATTAATATTGCCCGGATATCTAATTTCAAACAATTAAGGATCAATTATGGATTTTTTTATTCATCAATACATTCAGCAATGAATACTAATAAAAAATATACTATAAATAGATATTACAGTACAACAATATATACGGTAGAAAAAAATATAAAGTATCGTAAGACTACACACTACACGCACCGCAGATATCATTAAGGGTTAGCTACTTTCGCATTCGTTTTATTATAATATTTTATTATTGCGTGACATTAATATCTTTCGGTACAACTTCTATATGTTTTTCGATGGACTTTTGTTTATGACCGAATGAAATAAGGTTGAAATAAGTAATTATTTTGGCATAATTTTCAGACTTTGATGAATGAGCGTAACATAAACATTGTCAAAATTGCGAACGCATACACACTTACTTATCGAATCAATACGAAGATAATTCACAATTAGAATAAACAATATGTTAGCTATATTGTTGACTAATGAAATAATTGATTTCACTAATCTTTTTTTAATACAATAGAAGTAAAGTGTCTACAAAGCAAATTAAAAAATTATAGTAAATTAAAATGGCTTATAATTTAAATAATGAGTGCAATATAATGTAGATGTGAAAACATTTCAACAACTGCTGCGATTTGTGTATAAAGCTATTTTTGAAACTAAAGTTATTAAAATAATTTATGAATTTGTGGTTATTTATGGCAAAACTGGTTCATATTACTTACTCTTGTTTCGAAAAATCGAAACAGTGTATCTAAATTTAAATAACGTTAAACTATTTACTAAAACAACATATTTATCGTTTTTGTTTTGAAGTAAAATCCTCTGCGGTTTTGTTTTCATAAACAACTACTAGTGAAAAAATTCACATATACTGTAAAACTATGAAAAGTAAATCAAGTTGTTGTCAAACAAATTAAATTTTCTGTTGATTTTTTAAAATTAAATAATTATTAACTCTTCAGAAATTAAACTTTTTAATACTTATTTTTGTTGGATCTCAATATTATGAATCTTAAAGTCTAAATTAAAAATATTGTGAAATTTTAAATTTCTAGTTTGGTCTTTTATTTAGGCTAAAATATAAATATTCGAGTGAATTGTTAGCCCAACCCATCTCTACGCTTTGCCCGAATCACAGCGATATTTATTTTATGTCATTTACTATAAACAAAATATAATTCAACCAAAATTAGTCTCGTTATATAAATAATTTTTTTTCTCCAACATTTTCGAGTTTTAATACCTAACTTATTTTAATACTAATCTTTTAAAAATGGTTTTGAACGTTTATAAAATTTAGTTATAAATTAATACTAAAATTTTCAATCAAACAAATGATTTTCATTATAAATAAAATACAAAATCTATTTAATAGCGCTGTCACCGATAGAAGCCAACCTGCAATCAAAAAAACGAAACCACCTCTACTTAGAGCGAGGACTTTGCCAGCTATTATTACTCCTTCACTTAATATTATTCAAGCACAACTTGTCGTCAATAATCAAGAATTTGGTAATATAATTTGGATTCAATTTTTGTTAACATATCACATAAACCAAAACAATGTTTCAATGTTTCTAAAAAGCGTTTGTAATAATTTTTTTGTTGCAGAAGAAAATAAAAGTTTAAAAGAATGTTCAAAATCTCCAGGGCTTTCACCGCGACATAGCGTTTCATCCACCAGTTCAACGGGATCTAAAGATGGTTCTAACAAGTAAATATAATCCAAACGTTCTTAAATAATAACGTGTTAACAAACGTTTGCATGTATATTCACTTAATGGATTAAATAAGAATACATTTTCAAAAATAATTCAAGCAAACAACAAAGTTTTGTTTTGAATATCCACTCTCATGCATATTTTCGAGCAAAATTAAAACGAATTTTAAATGCGCATAAATTTAGACATTATATGTTGTAAAATGAATTGGGCTTATTTTATTAGTATCTTAATATAAAATGACAGTAATTTATTAGGGTTGACAGACTAAATCCAACGGTTTGCTCAAATATATTTTCCAAATGCAATAGTAAATTGTTTGAAGTCATTTAATTTATTAATTTACAAATATTTTACACGAAACAGCAAATTAAGGTTATTTGATAACATATAACTATTGATAGCAAATTGCTGCTGAGCTAAGCTTTAAGCAAAATTAATTAAACAATTTTACGTGTGAGAGAGTTTGAGTGAGAAAGAGTGAGTTGATGTGATAGTAGTTATCACATGCACATGTGAAGGTACCACAACAATTGTAGAATAGTCCTCGTATACAATAATTGCCGTGAGTGGCAACAAAATCATAGTTTCATTTATCAAATTTTGCCCAAACTCATAACTCACCGATTTGTTTTACAATAATAATAATTGAAAAAATTTGATGCTCAATGCTATGGGATACTAGTAGTGGCTTTTTTTATCTTTTATCGAAAAAAGTGATATTAGTGAGCTCTCTAAATCTTAAATTTTTTTTTTCAATTACCATTTAAAAATATCTATTGCCACTCGTTGGGGATTATATATCTATTGAAGAAGCATAATATAGAGTAACAGCAAAAATGGTTAATCATAAGATACAATACAACAGAGAAAAATAATAAAACCTATTACACTGTGAGAAGACAGTTAAATCTGTCTCGAGTTTATGTATGATACGACTATTCTGAGATGATTTATGAATGTTCACTATTTTATTCATAACTTACAAAAGTAATAGCTTTTTGTGATTTCAAGTATTTATGCATAAAACAAAAGAAAAAATATTCAAGCAGTGAATGCAAAAAAGAATAAAACTTAGAATATAAATTTAGATTTGTCTCAATGTATTCAAGTAAATACAATAATACTAATTTCCACTTATAGTTTATTCATATTTATAAATCGCATTATATTTGTAATGTTTAATTCAAGCTTGAATTTTTAGTTTTAAATGCAAAAATTTGTACAATAATGAAAGTTCTATAATCTCTGAAACATCTTGTTTTTAACTATATGTTATGTAATTTTGGAACAAATTTGGAAAATTTTTAAAATTAAAATTTCGCAAAGTTGTGAGGTTAATTTTATTTATTTTGCGTCTTTAATTACACCTATTTAATATTCCAAAAATTTTAATCAACAACATAAACGTCAGATTTCCGAAAAAAGTAGAAAATCTATTTATCACTATCGATAGATATGTTTAATTTTAACATATCAGATAATTGTTCATGTTTTGGCTAAAAATAGAAGTGGTTTGGAAATACTCATCGAATTTACCGATTTTTTTATAAATTCGTATTTTTTTTGGGTTGGTGGGCAAATTTGTTTTGGGAAAAATTTTATCCTACTCTATTAAACTTATTTAAACGTTTTATTTATTTAATAATTTAACTAGATTTAGGGCCCGTTCTTTGTACGATATTCTAATAGTAATTTTATATTTATTTTTGTTAGCATACAATTCGCAACATTAGTAATGTTACATTGTTTTATACAGCGCTTACATTGCAAGTGTTACAATAAGTGATGCTGTGTTTATTAGAAAAATTGCTATGTATACTCAACTTATATTAAGCTTCTATGATAGTTTTAATGTTAGAGACTTAGTATCAGTAGCGTATCCATGACCGGATGTTATACAACCGTTACTTTGGTTAAACGAAGTATTTTTACGTAAAATTAACTACAGTGTAAGAGATTTCATATCACCATCGTCTTTATCTGACGGTATATTGTCGTTTGCTGGAGGGATAGAGGGAGGAGAGAGAAAGAGAGAATTTTATTAAATAAATAGGTTTGAATCATTTTTGTTCGTTATCTTATGTTAATTCCCCTTTTTGGCGCCAATTCTTATATGCATTTTTAGTTATACAGTATAATGAATCCAATAATTTTAATTAACAAGAACACATCAAGGTTTTAATATTTAATTATTCTTTATGGCATTCAAATTTATAGCACTACTAAAGCCCATTTAATCTCTTAACGCAATCTACTTTTAAGCTATTTAACCATTCAAAACGCTATTTTTATCCATCATAAATGTTTAGAACTATCAATTTTTTCTTATTTCATTGTGTAATGGATAAAAGCAAACAGAAGCCCAAAAATTGCAGGCTAGAACTGAAAAGTTAAAAATTACAAAATTGATTTTGTGAGCGAACATATAATTATAGATAATTAAATATTATTGTAGGAAATAACAAAAAAAACATGTGTCAATAATAAACATTATATTTTATTAGAAAAAGCGTCAGTTTCTCAAAGATCACTCGACTACTGTCTACGCAGCCGAAAGAAAAGTCAACAAATTTAAAACCGTTGGGTAATGCGTTAACGTATGATACGTAAGAAATAGTTCAATTAATTTCACTTATGCTGTATGGAAACGAGAGGAAGCTATTTGAGAATTGAGAATTATGTGTTCCTCAAAATTCTATAAATCAAACACACTTCGGAAGTGATGCGAATATTTTATTAGGTTATTCCTTCCTTACTCATCCATTATTTATCTTATCAGTGAATAAATTCTTATTCTCGCTGAACTTTTTTAAGCAACTTTTTAATTTTATTATAAGATTTCTAATTAAAAATCAAACACACACGAGAAATCAAACATAAAATTAGTAACTTTATTTTGGGTCTGATTAAACTGCATTTTATTTGTTTAGCATCCAAAATGTTTAATTATTTACATCTTGTTAGTAATATATCATCATTTATTTAAATGTTTGCGGGATATTGAGAATAAACACAACAAAATTTATGCTTGTTTTCGCGGACTAACTGCTAAGCCATTTAAATTATGCCTTAATTGAAAAGTTAATTTATAAATATATCCTATGATTTAAAGTTTTTTTCCTCGAAATATCCGTTATCTTAAAATAACAACGTTTAATATCATAAAATCTACCTAAAATCCAGCAAAATAGAGCCGTATATCGATTCCAATTATTTACATAAAGAGAGAATAGATTTGTTGCAAAAACTTTATAATTACTGTTTACAACAAAGGATATCACTTAAATTAAATATTCTCACAAATATGTTGGCATCAAAGAAAATCGAGCTTTCTCTCTCCCTCTCATTGTTTCCATCACAAAACTCGTTTAAAATGCAAAACAAAACTCTACAATGTAAATCATTTAACAGGTCGTGTTTTTTCTGGAATAATAAAGCATTGAGCACCGAACGATTAAGAAAATCAGGCAGTATTGACAGTTTGATAGACGCACAGCAAGCGAATAAGAATGAGATTAACGCATCGCAAGATTGTGCGTCCGTCTCAGCCAACAACACAATCAACAAAAACGACACTTTTCGATATAAAACTCATTTGCCACTTAGTTCCGTGTCATCCGTTCAATTTTTTGAAACACATCGAAGCATACATAATAACCAACTTTTTTCACCAAGTGTTCCTTATAGAACTACTAAAACATTGCCAGGTAATACCAGTAACACCAGTAACACAGCTACTTTATTATTCTTTGTATCAAAAATAACATTTCAGATCATAAAACATAAAAAATATTAATAAATTTTGAGTATAAGCTTTTGTATCCGTATTCTACATTATTCAGCAGCCAAAATGCCCTAATATTAACCTTCAAGAAAATGTTTTATTAACGGTAAGTTAACTACCGAAGCAGTAGAATACAGTAAAATTGAAAAGTTATGCATAAATTTTTCGTTCTACATGATAACTACTTATGCATAGCTGTTGGTCGAATATATAAAGTTTGCATTTTTTCGAAAGAAAAATGACGAAAATGTTAATATAATCTCTTGTATTTATGTGTAGGACGAAGACAAGCGAGTATAGATATAACTGAAGATATATTCCTGACGAAGGCTGAAAAGAAAAAACTTAGCAAATTTAATTTTGACATTAAAGGTATTTTAAGGACAATATAACTTATATATATATTTATTTATTGGATAAAATAGTTTGCTATGTTATGAAATCCACTTTGATTTAATATTTAACAATTTAGTTAGTACTGAACATAGCTTTTAAGCAAATATCTTTAAACACGCTTTAAGTATTTATTGGTAACTTTAACATTATCGTACTGAATAAATAAGAATTGAAATGTCTTTCTATAGATTGTGAAATAAACAAACAGTATTTCTTAGGTGTGAGAGCATTAACTCGATGTCAATATTATTTTATTTCTTTATTATTTAGAGAATATATTTTATTTTTTCGTTTTGGGTACACTTTAGAAATATTGCAAATTAATTATATTTGAAACTTTCCTCATTTCTTATTTTTGAACTTCAGAACTTCAATATATTTAATGTCATCCACCGAATATTTTCGATTAATTTAATAAATGGTTTAAGCGTACCTAACTTTTTATTCCAACCTTTATTACTTAAATAAAAATTTATATTAATAAATAAGAAAAGCTTTTAAATACATCACTATGTCTTGATATACATTTACCCGCCCACACACACACACACATACAATAAGATTGCACGCACAAGTATGCTCGATAAAAATGGATACAGATTGGAAACATTAGTAATTTTTAAAAAATATATTTATAGATTTCCTAAAATACACTACTATTTTTTAACCAGTCTCAGCAAAAAATACAAAGCATAAAACTTAATATGATTTACACTGAGAGTTTTTATTTTCAATTGTATAAATATTTAATCCAAAGAACTGTTGTTGAATAGATTACTGTTATTGATTTTATTGTATAAATCAAGTTTACCACCATATCTTATTTGAACACTATCTTTCAATATTAAATTCAATTATATGTAAAATTTTATTTAATTTGCATATATATACTGTATTGTATATACGGTATTAGTGATGATGAGGCTCGGGCTCCAGAGGCTCTGGCTTGAACCTGAACCTGAGCCTAAACTTCTCTTTAAAAATTTGAACCTCAAACCTCTGTAAAACTTAGAGCCTAAACCCGAACCCGAACCTCCTACCTGGAGCCCGAGCCTGAACCTCTAGAACCTC
>JAQIVF010000866.1:0-17408 GCA_034698365.1 Steganacarus magnus
ATCGCCGGATATCTCTATACCGTTCGCTTCTCTCTCGTCGATGGCAATAACGTGATCGACAATTACTACTTGAAAGTCGGAATCCGAACAATTCAAGTGCAAAATACATCGTTTTTAATTAATGGCAAACCATTCTACTTTCGCGGTTTCGGTAAACACGAAGACGCAAACGTAAATCAGTTTATAAGTTTATTTAATTATTAGAATATTAAAAGTTTTACCATATTTTTGATTAGATTCGAGGAAAAGGTCTTGACTTTCCAATTCTATTAAAAGATTTTAATTTAATCAAATGGATTGGTGCCAATTCTTTCCGAACATCTCATTATCCATACTCCGAAGAATTGATGGATCAGGCAGACGCTCAGGGAATTGTTGTGATAGACGAGTGTCCAGCAGTTGGCTTGAAATCATTTGACAATACTTTACTGACTCAACACTTGCTGACCATTACTGAACTCATCCAAAGAGACAAAAACCGTCCATCAGTGGTGATGTGGTCGATAGCGAATGAACCTGATTCAAAGAACCAATCGTCTCAAGTTTATTTTCAAAAAGTTGCGGCTCACGCTAGAAGTTTGGATAAAACACGTCCGATCACTGCTGCGATTAATCAAGAATATAATAATGATCTTTTGGCGCCTTCTTTAGATGTTTTGATGATTAACCGATATTATGGCTGGTATTCTGATACCGGTTACCCGCAAGCGATTCAAAAGCATGTCGTCAACAATTTTGATTTGTGGCATAAAGCTTATGCCAAACCAATAATGATATCAGAATACGGAGCCGACACTGTGGCTGGACTTCATATGGTAATTATACAATTATTACATAATTTAACATTCTATAAATATTAAATTATTTTGATAACAAGTATGTCGTATGAGACAAAATTTTCTTTTGCAACATCTCATAAGCAATATAATAACTAATGCAAACACTTTCGTGAATTTTAATGATTTTGTAACTGCTAAGTATTTTTTTCAGTTTACTGGAAAAACATTCAAAATAAGTTAGTTACGAAATTATGGACAAACCTGTTTCTTATATCAATTTATTCCAATAAGATCTTAAATTTCTTCAAAATTTTATAATTATGTCAATAATAATAATAATTTGATAGTAAAAAATCACATAAAAAAACTTTATAGACAATTATTTATGATTACACGACACAGATCTAAAAATAGTTTTGCCACATGGGGTCAAGACTTTCTATTACATTAAATTATATTTATATCGCATAATAAATATAATAATTATTAGCATCTCTCGTTGATCTATGCCGTAATCTACTACTACTTCTACTGTTACTAACGACGTAAGCGATAATAAATTACAAATTGATTATTAGGTATATACTGTACTTTAATGACTTTACTACTTTCCATTAAAAAATAATCCTTTTTAGTTTAAGCAAAACAAAATAGTATTTGATTATAATCGGTGTATAATTAGCTAACTATACATTCTTAAATATACCTAATACTGAATTATAGAAATTAGGGTATTTTCATTAGAAATTCCATTGATATTCTTATGCTTTTCTGTTTTACTAAAACCCATGAATTCTTCTTAAAACAGTATTCTCTTAAAAAATTATATGGTAGAATTTTTAATAAATAATTTTGAATTAAAGCATTAAATTTTAAAATAAACATATACTGTACTAGAATTAAAGTCAGTAAATCTCTGAAATAATTAATTAGTAAACTTTAGGTTATTTATTGTGTTATAAATTAAAAAAATTTGTTAAAATTAATATTTACAAAAAAAACTCATCGTGAGTTAACTTATAAATAAAAGTTATTAATAAATAATTAAAATTTTCTTTTAAAGGATCCGCCCTTTATATTCTCTGAAGATTATCAGGTGGAGTTCTTAATGGAATACCATAAAGGATTTGACAAACTAATAGCTGAAGGATTCTTTGTTGGCGAACATGTTTGGAATTTTGCGGATTTTATGACTAATGAACGTAAGAATTTAATGAAATTGTGTCGAAAAGTTACGAAATTATAAAAATTTCGCTCATTTTAATAATTTAGAAATAAATCGAGTGATTGGAAATAAGAAAGGAATATTCACTCGAGAACGGCAGCCGAAAGCAGCTGCAAGAATATTGCGATGCAGGTATTGGAAACTCGCCGATAAACTTACCGATCCATCTTTGGACAGCAATATGTATTGTCCGTTACGTTAATTTCAAATATGAATGCTGGCCAATCAAAATTGTAACAACAATGTTATTTTAGTTATAAAGCAATAAAACGAAATTGATTCAAATAGTATCTTTTTTTATCCTTTTTTTTGACATTTTTTGATATTTGACGAATTGAGTTGAGAATTATCTTTTATGTCAATAATAATGTTGTTGGCGATCGTTAATTATTTTGATTGATTCACATTATTTTATAAATTTAATCGGATAATCATTTCTTACGTTAAGTTTTTTTGTTGTTCAACAGCACAATATTTCTTTATTAAAATATAGTGGCACTTATTTCACATGATTTTTAAAAATCTTTTTTCTTATAGCTGTTTTTATGATTAAATTTATACTAAATTTACATAACACAAACTAATATAATATTCTGATCTAGTGGTGAGCAAAATAAACCAAACCTGAAACTAAACGATTTATGGTGTCTCGTTATAATCATAGACTTTTGATTTTTATATCAAAATTAGTGAATTTACATTTTAATATATGCAACTTGAAGATCGGTCTCAGGTTAAACAAATGATGTGACTTTTAAAAAACTCAAAAAAAAATTTAGTAAAAACTTTTTAAAAACGATTACCGTATTTATGACAAAATGTAAATTTTTTAATGAAAAATGTCGATTTAGAATCATTTAAATATTTTAAGAATTATTACTTCTTTATGAAAGTTTCAAGTTTAGGTTAAAAAGCTGAGGTTCATATAACATTGGATTCAAACCTCCACATCACTGGTAATAACTTTCGATATCTAGATATGTTCGACTAATGACTAACAATCGAGGAAACGATGAGTAATGTTAGAGCGAGTAAATTGAGAAAAGAAATGCTGACAAACAACTAATAAAGTTAACTAATAACAAATGTAACTTTATTTCGCGTGTTTCATCAAATAAAACCTTATTTATGTTACTCTGAGAATGTGTATGAATTATATAACACGATGTGCTAAATAATAATAAACTTAATAATAAGAAAATGTCAAGAAAATACCAATTCATAGGAGTAAACAGTAAATACATGTATAGAGATAATAATTCTACGTTAACTTATTAAAATCTGCAGCGAACAAAACTAAACACAATTCAAATAGAAATAAGTGAAACATAATTTTTTCTTAACAAATGATTATTCTTTCACTTTTGTACAATTTTTCAATGCGATAATAGTAACGTGCTATAATAACATCAAATCATAAACAATTAAATAAAATTTAATTGTTACACTTATGTTTTTTTTCTCTCAAAAAAACTAACAAATAATTAAAATTTACATTAAAATTATCAATCAATATTTATAATATGTAATAATTGTGTGTTTTTTTATAACAGTCTCACAAATTAACATGATTATTAACAAGTCTCACATAATTATTTTCAATCAATTACAGTCAACAGTTTTCAAAATCATATCAACGAACACTTAACAACTGAGTATATAATGATTTTTTTAATGTAATACTTTGAACAAATTTCTTAATAAAACATTTAACAATTCGGTTTGTCCCTAACCATTATATAATAATTTATATAATAATAATAATAATAATGATAATAATAATAACTCATCAATTATTTTTTTTGCAACTACAGGAAAATAACGCAGAAAAAACACAAAATATTGCATTAACTAAAAAAAACAAAACAAAATTATATTGCCATAATTATAAATTATAATAAAAATGTCTTATTATAACTTAATAATATAAATGTTTAACATCTCTGAAATTAACTTAAGCTTAGAATAGTGTTTTTTTTATATAATGTATATAAACTTTAGCACAAGTTGACACCCAAAATATATTTCGATAAAAAATTTTTGTCCTTTTGTATATCATATATATATATATATAATATATATAATTCTGTTATGTATATATATATTTCTGTTTTAAGCAACATATATATAATTCTGTTATGTATATATATATTTCTGTTTTAAGCAACTATTTCAAAATATATGCTATGGTTTTTTTATAGTTTTCTTTTGTTCTTGTTGTTCTAAAGCACAGTTAATTATAATTTTAGGTAATAAAGCACAATCTAATTCAAGGCATTTTTAGGCTTTAAATTAGCACTTTTTAAAATATCAGTTCAAATTGAATACTTTAAACAGCAGTTACGCACAAATTTCCTCTTAAGTTTTCGAATAACAACAACAAAACAAAAAATAATTATTGTACAATTATTTTGGATTTTGTAATATACCGGTATATATATATGTATGTATGTATGTATGGATAACACGTTAAAATTGAGAACAAGTATAAGCTCAAAAATATTACACACCATTTCCTTAAAATAATTCTTGTGTAAAATAATACAAATTATACTTTTCTTATTCTTTTCTGTTTTTCACATTAAAATTATGAGAAAAAATCACTTTTTAATATAAAAAAATAGATATACTAATATTAAATTATTAGCGTTATAATAATTTTCCGATAGAATTTAAAAATCATTCGTAAGCGATATTTTTTTCCTGAAAAATATATCTCATCTTCAAATTTCAAAAACCCTATCCTCCTAACATTTTTGAGTCAATCCGATGATGAATTTTTAAGAGACAATAACAACAACAAAATTAAAATAATAGATGTTGTGCTGGAAATAACAATTACACTTTTTTAAACTCATGTATTTATCTCTAATTTTTTTTAAAAAAAACATTAAATGAATAATAGACTAGAAGTGTAGCATTTGTAACATATGCGGTAAACCGTAATGTGATTATAAATTATGATTCAAAAAATAATAATTAATTATAACGACAATGAAAACTATACGTCACGCGTTTAATTATCACTGTCTTTGGAGATCTATTGATCCTTGAAAAATGCTTTTAAGTTTGAAGCTAACAATCCATTAAAAATATACATTTTGATTGAATGTTTCGCAATTCTTCGCTCATTAATTAGCTATTTTTTTATACCAATATATATAACATAACAAAAAACTCATATAATAGATATATTATATAAAGCATTGTTTTTTAAAAATTTACAGAATAAAAATAGTGTGAATCTGATATATAATTAACAAGTGCTGTAAAACACGTTTTCGCCAATAATGCAAAATAACAGAACAATTAAAGTCAAACTAAACTCATAAAGTTTAAGTACTAGTAGTAGAAGCAAAGAAATCAGGTTCACTGTTCTGTAAACTAATCGATGAATTGATATCAATAATTTGGTCAAATACCAGATTATCACTACTTTTGGCCATCAATGAATAGTCGTTTTTTGAAACATTTTGGTCTTTTAATACATTTTTCATGAACTGGTCGTCACCAAAAGTAATCTCGCCTACAAAATCAATTAATAGTTATTATACTGTAGAATCTAAAGATTTTTTCAATTATTAATATCTGCTTTTCAAAAGCTTACTTACAATCCATTCCCTTATCGAAAGAAAAATTAGCTAAATTTTCGGTTGAGGTATTAGAAAATTCTTCAATATGAAGCGCGGAATTTTGTTGAAATTGTCCACATTGTATCTCATTAACCAACTCATCGCTGTTTAAGTCTGTATAAAAGCTGGTATCCATCATTGGAAAAGCGTCGCCCAAATCGCCATTTGTTTTCAAGTTTGGAGACATGCTATTAGTATTATTATCGATATTATTATTACTATTGTATGGTTGGCGTTGAAAGTATTGCAAGGTTTCATTAGCGGTTAAATGTGGCTTATAAACAGACAGTACGGGCTGTTGTCGACTGTCTAAATGCAGAACAGTTGCGCCGAGTAAGTGAGTTAAGTCAGTGGAACGCGAAGTGCCAGCAGTGGAACAAATATAAGGAGTTGAAGAAGTAGATGCACAGTTAATAGCACTTGTTGTACCAGTGTTCAGGTTCACTGCGCCAGCATTTGCGTTAATATTCGAGTTGATATAAGAAAGTGAGACTGTGGGCGCGTATATACCAATCAAGTTGTTAACGTTAGTAGTCGTTATGTTAGAAGTATTATTGCACTTATTGACTGAAAGGTTGGGTGATTGTTGTTGCGTTATAATTTGTGCCGATGTCACCGGTAGTATAGGCAGAGTGTGGATCTGTAATAGAGCTGTGTGTCGCGTGGGCTGAGTCTGTGTCACGTCTATACTGTTCAATTGGGTCACATATGTCCCGCAATTAGCAGTTTGCTCTCCAATTATTTGTACTTCGTTTTCAGGTGTCGTCTGTGGTTGTACTCCAATCTTTTCCGGGCTTTCGGATGATGTAACGTTGTTAAACACCGGTGTCTGGCTTTGAGACTGAGGACTTAGAACTTCTTCTATTTGGACCGAACTATTCACTGGTTTACCGTTGGCATCATTATTCTTGGATCGCGGACCGATCAATACCTGTAACGATTCGTAGAGAGATGTCGGCGAAATGTTATTTATATGAGGTGTAAATCGTTTCACAAATTTGTCTCGTTCTTTGTCGCCCTCGTCTTCACTATTAGACGGAAGAAAATAATCAATTATTGATGAATTTTTTCGTTACACCTCAACAAAACGCAAATATTCAGGATTAAGTAATTTAAATATTTAAATCTTGTTAATAATAATAAACTTCTGCGAGACATTGAATATTTATTTAGCGTAATCTCGTAAAAACTAATCATTTTTAATATAATTTTCCTCTTTATACTTATTGTATTTAATGTTGTCTTCTTATGCAAGACTGTTTTAATAACCAGTGTTACGGTACGTATATTAAGTATTATTATAAATCTAATTAAATTTGTTTTTTTTAACTTTTTACTTTTGTCTTATAATTTTATTACTTGGTGTATATATAATTTTTTCAACTCGTGTTCAGTAATGCATATGAATGCATCATTGCATATCGTTGAACAAAAACACAAACATAATTTAAACAAAGCTTATTTAATTTCAACAAAACATGTGTAATAAAACTAAAAAATCAGCACATTTTCAATTTTTCACAATTCACTCAATTTAGACAGATGTAAGCTATCGATAAAATAAAATAATAATAAAGCACCTAATAATTTGTTTCGATTAAAATAGCAAACTTACATAAGCAATCGACTAACGCACACAAAATGGTCAATTTGTCCCGTAGTTTTGTCGTACTGAAGACAACCGGAGCTTTGCAAAAACACGTATTTATTAGCACGCGTTTTTAGTCGGTGAACAATAATTCCGGTGCCATTACTATTCGATAACATCAGTTTTTGAGCAAATAGAGCGATCGAGTGATCATCATTTAGGATAAAATCGTACGCCGATTTACCGATTACTTCATCAGGCAAATATCCAATAATGTTTGATATCCTTGAAAAATATAATAAATACAATAAATAAAATAATAATAATGAAAAAATTGAATTCAAGCTGAAATTACCTGTGGTCAGTATATATTAAGGTACCGTCGAGGAGATGTCGGGTCACGTATTCGTCTAGATTCGCATCCATTAGCGATAACTCTGACATTGGATTTGTGGGAATAATTTGAATAAAGCCCTTAAACAGAATATTCATTCCGCTCTTCTCGTCCCCCTTCTCGAGATCTTCTGGACATTGAGAATCGTTTTCCTTCACGGAATCGCCGCACTCGGTTGAGGTCATATGACCGGACACTCGAACCATTTGATATGTGAGAACTTCGGAACGCGGCTGATTCTTCTCGCGGATACGACATTGAAATGATATTTTGTCTGAGGTATGATATCCTAAATCAAATATATATTAATGCGGCAATTATTTCTAATGAGTCAACACAATTATTGATACTTTAAATGCATGTTTATTGCGTTACCTTTCGTCACCTGATCATATGCGCGCTGGATATAAATGTAAACCGATTCAATGTCAGATGGATGAAGGAATGAAGTTAAGGAATGTCCAATCATATCTATCTGTTTGATAATAAAAACAACTTTTTTCAATAAAACATCTCTAGAAACGCTGCAACTTTTTCTTCTATATATCCTATAATTTCCTGCATAATTATTGATTGCATGATAATAATTGACGTGATTTTACTTTTTTTTCGGTACTTAAAAACCGGTTTTTCAATAAAAGTCATTTTCACATTTTGAACAATTTTTTGAAACTGAGCAAGTTTTCTGATTGAAGTTTTTTAAAAAAACAACTATATAGAAAAATTGCTTATAGAAAAAACTTTGGTCGCAAAAACAAATATGATATAAGCAAACACAACCTGAAATGACTTAATGGTATGCGTCTAATTTTATCGCTACTTTTTCTTATCATTTATATAAACTTTTTTTCTTTATTAACTTTAGTTAAGATTAGCCTAATAAACTATTATTGTAATAGTAAACTTGAAAAACTGTTTGACAAAAACATATTTAATATATTGTATAAAAAAACAGGAATCATTAATCAGACATTTTAAATTGTAAAATAATATGCACTGCAATGCTAAAGCCTTAACATATATTTGTTGCGAGATTTGACGTCCAAAATTAGCAAACTGTCAAATTAACATATTTTCACTCTTTTTTTTATTGTCAAACTAATATATAAACAATTTTTATTTTATATTTAAAAAAAGAAATTTTATTTAAATATAAAAAAAACGCTTATCTGTTTGTGAAAAACCAAAAGCTTATTCAACCAGATAGTTGTATCGACAATAAGATCCGCAAGCATTAAATTATAATTTGCAATAATAACTTATATAGCAAATATATAACAGCGAAAAAAAGTACATTAAGTTGTAATGATAAAGTTCATAACTCGTAGGAAAAAACTGATGCGACAGATAAGAAATGGTTTAAATTTTTCTATAGCTACGATGGAAAAGTTTTTTATATACCTAAACCTAAAAACATTCTAAATCTAGTGCAGTGTAACTTAGACTCAATCGCTATCTAAAAAAAAAGATGATACGAATACGTATCACACATATCGCGCAGTACAATGTGATTTGGCTGTAATCTATTGGGTAAATGATTTCAAAATTTAAACAACTAAAATAAATATGACAGCCATAAATAATATCAAATTGAGACACTAAGCCAAGTAAACTCAGTTTTATCTGATAAACGGTCAAATTAATGCATAAAGTATTTTTTTTTTAATAGATACAGTAAAAACCCTAATTGTTATAAAATTAATTTCTCCGAAATAGAAATTCACTCCAAACCCATTAAATAATTCAACTGAAATGCTAAAAAAATGTTAATTTGAAAAAAATTCTAATTCTAAATTTTAACCTTTTCTAAGTAATTACTAATTACAAAAAATTATAAAATGTTTAAATTACAAGACGCGAGACACTCTAACTAATAAAAACTAGAAAAAAAAGAAAAAGCAGTTTTTCTATGGTTCAAGTAACTTATAAAAACAGTTGATGGACGATAATAAAAACCCAAAATATTATTAACTAATTTCATGGCAATAGAAAAGTATTGAGGCCTCGAAAATTATGCTAATTTATTTTTAACTCTTCTAACTTGCGAATCATTAAACTTGACTGCAAACAACTTGCGGTAAACAACAACTCCACGCACGAAAAAGTCAACAAGAAAATACGAGAACTAAAATTAAAGGCAAACATAATTTTCACTGATTCCACTTAATTTGCCGCTAGCGCTGTAAAGCCCATCATTCCTTGCCGTCCTCTAGAACTTTTGAACAAGAATTGGGTACAGTATAGAAGAATTCATAGGGGTATGAATACACTTGGAATTATTCATAATCGTAGTATAACTATAACTCTTTTAATTTCTCTTGCTTTTATTTGTCGGAATTTATTATTAAACTAATGACATATTTTCTAGTGATGTCCCCTTCGAGCGCTTTTCTGATTTATTTCTTCTTTTCTACCCTTCAGCTTAATTTTTTTAGCATCAAACGTGATTAACTCGAGAAATAGGATTATGATCGAATAATGAGCTTTAAACCGATTCTCTCAATAACGACGTAAACTGGGTTCCAAGCCGTCTAAACCGCCGAAGGTTATAAACCATAATATTTAAATTCGTTTTATTAACGTTATTAAAATGTTTAAATTTCCAAATTTTGGCAAAATATCATTTAAAAAGGATTACTACAAATTTAATACGTTTCGATTAAAAATCGAATGAAGTACGAATAATTAGATCATTATAATAACTTTCAACGGCTATTTTCTGACAGAACAGAGGCAATCATTAAAAATTAATTAACAAGTAAATTAAGAAAATAAAAAAAAACAAAAATAAATGCTAACATCATTAACAATACATATTTATATCATTCTAATTTGAGCGAACCTCTAAATTTCAATTATTCATTAGTAAAAGTATGATTGAAACCTAACGTGTGTGTAACAAACAAACCAGAATAATCGATTCAGATTGTAATTAAAACAAATATATAAAAAAAATTATACAAAAAAATGAATGATTATATTGTTGATTAATGATCGTCTTTTCGTTATAAATTTAAAAAATACATGACGCAGTAAAAAAATAGTGCCTTTAAAACTTCATTAAATATCAAAACGAATTGCGTAATAATATATATATTTCTACAAAATTATTGCGAAAAAAAAATAAATTGAAATTAAACGCTATGTAACACGATTACCACATCGGATCGATTCCCGAGTGCGTTATTTTCGATCTCTAGTAGCATTAACATCAAAACTTATTTTGTATAAATTAAAACGCGTATTACGTGTATTTATTATTACTGTACAGTATTGCACAAACTTAATGTGTTACGTAACATGAAAATTTTCCCCTTAAGATAAAAGACAAATTTAGAATTGCGTTTAATTTCGCACAAAAGAAAAATCTATACTTCAAAAGAAAAACTTAATAAAACGAATCTGTCTAAAAAAATTTATTAGATATTGTCTCACAAGTCTCCCATTAAAATATCAAAGTTTCTCTATCAAAATACCATTAGTCATGCAATTCTGACATAAAAATTTGATGAGTATATAGAACTAAAAATACTTTATCATAGTTTGCTATTGTGAAAACAAAGCTTAATATATGTTTGATTTGTGATTATAAAGAGAGCAAAAATTGATTATGCTGTGTGTATCTAACGATAACATTGATTTCAAAAAAGATCGCGATTTTGTTTTTTTAGATTTCTGCTACTTTTGTTTAACAGCAAAAACATTCACAACAATCGTTTTCGTTTCTTTTTTGCACAATAATTTTTCATAATCTATTTCATTAGAAAAATTCACAATACAAACACACTGAACAACAAGTTTTGTTTTTGTCAGCAGCAATGCTTTTTCAATTATGCACTCAACTGATGTTAGAGCATACAGTATATCTATTTCATGTGTGCCAGAATTTAGTCTAAATTATATACAGTAAAGACTAAAAGACATTGACTGATAAAAGCGAGTTCAAAAACAATAGACTCGTAATGATTACATGAAAATATGCTCGGCTTGCAAATAACACTTAATTTTTGATAATAATATTCATTAATTTAAAAAATATTGATATCTATTCTAAATTTTTTTATAATCAATTATGATAACAAAAGTAAAAAACAAATTCTAATGTTGTTTAAATTAAAATTACGATAAGTGTATATTTTTAAAAATATTTTTAAATGCAAAATGAAAAATTCAAAAAAATACAGATTTGATATATCAATGAATAAATTAAGAGTTCTTAAGCAAATGCAAAGTGAATCGAGAATATAACCAAAAACAAAATCTATTAGCAAATCAAACCCTAAACTGAATCGAAATGTTAATAAAAAAAACACCACCAAAGAAAATATTTGCTAATGTATTGAATGTTTCGCGTTATTAGATCTCTCTTAATAAAATATTTATTTATAATATGATTGATAAATTAATTCGTTGTTAAGATAAAGAAGCGCATATAAAAGAAAATAAAAAATGATTACTGGAAAGGAAACAGACATCAGAAGACGCACATTACATACTCAATGAAAAAAAAAACTCTAGAGAATTATCTCAAATCCTATTTTAGCAAAAAAAAAATAATTTCTAAAACGTATATTTAGTTTAGCAATAGAAACTGTGGATTTTCTAAAGAAAATTAGCCAAACGAACGAAAATTATATTTAAATATATGTCGAAAAATTTGTGCTTCAGAAATGGAAAACTACTAACGAATTGGTATTCACTACAGAGAGAAAGAGACCATTTGACTAAACGGATCTTGCTTTGCCTTTTAAGTGGTATTAAATTTTAAAAATAACTAATGAATACGGTTCTTAATTGTGAGTTATTACAAGACGCACAGTTATTACAGCCAACCAAGAAGAAAAAATAAAATATACATAATTCGCTCATCGCTACTCATTAATGAGCGAATTGACATTAAAAAAATATACGATTACTTTACGGTTAGTTCTTCGCAGCGCAAGAAACAACTTTTAAAGCTATTAAACAGAAGTCAAGAGTTTTACTGCATTTACGCAACTATTTGCAGGCAATTCTTTAAAATATTAAAATATTAATTATTCACGTCAAGTTTCTTTATGGCGAGAATAGTAGTATATGATCCATGAAAAAACAAAAAAAATACCCAAAGCGTTAAATTTTAATTGCACTTACATTTTGATGGCCCAAAAAATTTTCGACGGATTGCGAAACATATATTATCTTTCCGTGTCCTGTGGTCACAACTATGAATCCTTCCACAGCCTGATAGTCAAGTAATAAGTAATAATTATAAATAATAAATTACACAACAATTTCCAGAGTGTGAAATAAATTTTAGAGGAAAAATTTCTCGTTTTTTTAGAGAAAAAAAACTGAAATAATAATAAAGTGAAATTACTTCGAGTAAATCCTTGAAGTGGTTTAAGGTAAACTTTTGCGGTCTCCATAGTTGACTACTTGTTTGTGATTTTTTGTGTCGCGAACGCTTTAGGGTGAGAGCCGCTGTAAAATATATAGAATACGGTATCGTTACTATATATGATGAATATTTTTTTAATAAAAAAGTAGTAATTAATTATTTAATTTTGCACAAATCGCGTGTTGCGCAATAGTTTGCACATATTTGTTATTTTTTGATTTACTACTTAAAAGTCAACACAAAAAGTCAATTATAAACCTCTCTTCGCTTTTAGAAAATGATGCAAAAAACTGTAGAAATACATAATTTTTTTGACTCACTTTTATTAAGCCTTAGATAAGCGGCAGATAAGCGAAGAACACTGGTCTTATCAAGTCGTTTGGTAGACATGGTCACCATTGGCACCAAATTTCCCAATTCGTTGATATAGCCGTTCAGTTTGTCTCGCCTCTGCTTTTCGGCCAAATTTCGTTGATTACGGACGTCTCTGTTGGCAGACATGATCGCGTAGTGTTGTTGTGTGAGTGAATGGTTGGCTAATATTGGCTATAACGCTATAACACTGCAATATATTGTGAAAAATGTAGTGATTTCGCAATCATCACGCATCACACAAACACACACACACTCGCACTCGTCATACACATAACACATTATATAATCATACATATATAATAATACGGTACATATATATATAATGATACTTTGCGACAATAATTGAGTTAGAAAATCATGACATACTTTATAATTGTTAACTGGTCATCTCATACAGTTGTCGCTCACTGTGTTGTATGAGTTGAGAGCATATTTCTACTGAAACAGACACATTTAAATCAGTTACTAAATTGACGCAAAACAACGCAAACTGCGAACACTGTTACACTGCACTGTATATTCTAGATGTGTGTGCGCTGTATATGAGTTGTTGGTTAAACAACCATTTAGTTGTTTGCACTGTCTATATGGTTCACTATGATATCAGTTTTAATACTGACATCACTGGCATCCAAACCAATTCTATCGCTATCTATCGTCCACTAAATACAACTATTGAAAACACTGTTCACATCACTTGTTGGTTCTGAACACAACTGCAAGTTTTTCCCCTCATCTCTAAATGTCATTTATATAAACATATGTTTCTATTCTAGAGTTTTCGATTGATATTTAATATTCTGTGTGCGTAAACCGAAAAATGTTTAATTATTAATTCAAATTAAAACTTTAAAAATATTCTTCACATTGTGTGTGAAATACTAATGGTCTTTTGGTTTGAAAAATGCTTTTTCTTGCTCTTCAATTAACATTGTTAGCGAAGGTTTTTTGTGTTTCACAGTTTCCAATACAGTAAACAAACGTGCGATAGATATAGACCATTACTTGTTATTTCACTTTTGCTTATGACAGTCGCATCCTTCCATCACGTGTTCATGCATTTTTATTTATAAGTTGTTTAGTTGTTTAAACATTTTTTTAAAAAGCTAATACTATTAATATTTAGTAGTGCTGTGCTCTTTTCAACATTTTTCATTTTATACTTTTAAAATATTAAGGCTTAGTTGAAATTTTTTTATGTTTGGCCTTTTATTTTATTTTCTTTTTCTTTTTTTGGTTTTTAATACTTAATAAAATCTTCTCATATTCTCCACTTTTCCTTCTTTTTTAAATTATCAATTCTGCTTTGAGTGAGCAATAAAAAGAAAAAACGATTTTTTCCCTAAAAAATTTCGTAATCCATTCATTTTATACGGTTTGTGTGCGCGCATTCAAATATATTTTTCTTTCAACTAATTTTAAATGGATTTTAGATTATCTATTGATTGCGTTTTGATTTTTTTTATTGAACTAACATTCAACTCAAAAATTAACATTCATTTTTAGCTTTGATTTTTAGTTTTTATTTTATTTTTTATTTTTCGTTTTTCGTTTGATTTTGGAAAAATTTAAATAAATATAGATGAGTTGAAATGGTGTGCAATTAAAGTTTATTGATTTTAAAACTATTACGTCATGAAACGCACGAAATAATTAACGATTGCATTATTGACGTTCGAGTTTTTTTTATATTGAAAAATCATAAGTGTTTATTAATAGCATATAGATATAGGTTCTATTGGAGAAAAAAAGACTACTATTTCTGGACACAATATTAAAATGATTCGAAATAGAAAAAGAAAGTTTGTTTATAAGCTTTTATTTATAAAATCGAAAACACGTGTATTCATTATACAGTAGTTGATTTAAAATCATATTTTGATAGGTATTTTAATTCTTTACGAATTTCCCGTACTATTTTTAGTTTATATTATAATTAAAGTACACTATAGAAAATCATGTACGTAAACATTTTTCAAAGAATTTTCATAAATATCGTATTACGGTATAGTGTAGCTATTGGTGATAATTTCAATTCTTTTATGTGGATAACAAATTCTTTGATTTGTACGATAAGTTAACTGTAGATATTGTTTGTGACCAAAATGACGCATTCACGTGTTGATCGCGTTCACTAATCACGACTGCAAATCTAGTGATGTCGTACACAACAAACATCCGAATTGACTCGCAGTCTTAGCCTTGGAGTTAGAATCTTGTTGAGAACCTATAGTTAAAATGCTTTTAATACACTTATTATTAAGTCGTCTAAATTAGTCAGATTTCAAAAGTCAACAATAGTATTGCGTTTGTATAGTTAAATAATTAATTAAATTTATGTTAGAACTAACACGGAGTACTAATCATATTCCAAATTTCATTATTAAATATTAAACATATTAAAGAGAACTAACTTTGATTGACAGTGTTTGGTCTCACATTCACTCGCTGTGATCTTTCTGTCCCTTTTTTAATTCTAATCTTACGATCAAAAAGTGTTAAGTTTGATTCTACCCAATTCTCCATAAATCCATTTATAAGTACTGTACAAGTTTACACACTTCACGGTTGTTGATAAATGATTAAAATTCAGTGATTCAATCATACGGTTCACTTCGAGCATTGATTTTAGTTTTACAAAATTTTTCAAGAATTTTTATATTATCTTTATATATTATTTTTATATTATTTTATCCAAATTTAATCGGATTTTACTGTTTTCAATTGCATTAAATTAAACGCCCAAACTTGCGAATGATTTCAAAAATTAATATTATTAAAAGACAAAAGCTTACTTTATTAACTTATGACATACATTAGGAGTATATGCGGAAAAAAGCTCATTACGTAACGCACGCAGTATTGCGATAACTTTTGACACTGAGTCAGTCTCAATGTTTTTGCATAATTGATGCAGTGTCAAAAGTTATTGCTAGAGATGAGCAAATTAACGGTTTACTTTTAACCGGTTAACGTTAACCCGAGTTAAAATTGCCGGATATGTTAAAATTTTAAATAGAGTTAAGGTTAGAAGTTAATATTACCAATAGTTAACCGGTTAACTTTTCTAAATTAAAAATATGTTTAATTCAACACTATTTAATGAAAATAATATTTCAAAAAGCATATAAAAATTATTTAATTAGAATTATTGAGCTATTTTTGAAAATTTTATGCAATTAATAATTATAAGTACTTTAAATTATAAGTACTTTAAATTATAAGTACGATTTAAAATGTTTAAATTAATTAAAAATGTTTCAATTTCAAATTTTATTATTGAAAATTTAAAAAATAGGTTAACCGGTTAACCTGGAGTTAATTTAGTCAGAGTTAAAGTTAAAGTAATTGTTAATCGGTTAGAGTCAAAGTTAAAATTTTTGCAGCGGTTAAGGTTGAGTTAAAGAAAATCCTTAACTTTTAACCGATGCTCATCACTAATGAGCTTTTTTTACCCATATAATCCTAAAGTATGCTTATTATGACTTGGCATATGAGTTAAGTAAGTTAAAAATTAGTTAGGATTTGCATAAATTTGATAATATTCAACAAACAACACAAATAAAACACTAAATCTAGTGATTAAGCTTATTTCCAATGCATTGCATTGATTAAGATTAATGAATATTAATGTAAGATTTATGTACAGTATATATTTATAGCTTGAAGTATTTGATTAAATAATATTTAATTAAATTCATTATTTATTCAAGTTTAAAAATTTCTAAGATAAATAATTATAATTTGGACGACAAACGAGGAAATGTGTTTTTATTATAAAAGAATATGTTTTACGATTTATCTATTTTTTTTATAAGAAAATAAAAGTAATAAAATTTTGCATAATAATTAGTAATAGTATTTATGTTTGTTTGTTAGAAATAGCAAATGCAAATGCTTGTAATATTCATAGTTACACAGAGGGGGGGCTTGCCCAGGGTTGATCCCCCCAAGAAAGTCGGGATTTTCAAAAATTGTCGTTTAAATCCGATGAGTTTTTGAGACCCCTATAATTTTGTCCAAAATTCGGAAAAA
>JAQIVF010000867.1:0-17405 GCA_034698365.1 Steganacarus magnus
TGATTTTCTTTTCTCTTTCTTTTTCTTTTTTCGTTTATTTTGATTTTCTTTTCTTTTTCTTTTCTTCAAGAAAAAGACAAAAATAACCTGTCTTTTTCTTTTTCTTTAAAAAAAGATATACAACACTAGTATATACTGATGATAAAAACAACTTTTTTTGATTAAAAAAAGATTTACAAAAAAATTTAAAAAATTATTTTCGAGAGACATCCTAAATATCAACTTATTATTTAAACGATAGAACTTAAGTGAAATGTTACTGTTTAGTCTTGTGTTACTAACTGGTTAGTATTAATAAAATGTAATTTAATTATTTTTTGTTTAATGTAGATCTTTAGAAAATTTTTTAAACTTAAAGAATTTATGATAAAAATTTTCAAAAATTAAGATAAATTTTTTTAATGCTACTTAGATACTACTAAACCTTAAATACTTTATATCAAGTAAAATATTAAATGTTCTATATAATAGTGCTTATATCTCATAATGAAAAAAATTTTTAATAAAAATTCTTAAAATTTTAATAAACTTATTTTTAAACAAACTTTTATAATTAAAGTTATAAAAGTATTAAAACATATTTATTATGGATTATAGTAGTAACAACAGTGATACATGGCTACTCAAAAATTCAGTGAAAAATATCTATCAATTATGGAAAAATCAAATATATGTTTTATATTAATAATCTTATATTAAAATAACTATAATAGTTACTAGCTCAAATCTCAAGATATATTTTAAGAATATTATTTTTTTTTAAATTAAAATTAACAAAAATTTAGCTTTGATAAAACAGGTTGAAACAAGTGTTTAAATTTTTCAAGTAATATTTAAACAAGTAAATAATACAAATAAAATAAAATGATAAAATCTATTGCGCTAAAAGAAAAAATTACTTATATAATAAAAGAAATTTGGTGTAGATTGGTTTAGAGCTATTTGTGGAATGACACTAACTTACTATGACACTTATAAACTGTTTGAGCACAATAACATGCAAATATATTGCTATTTTGTAAGTAAATCGAATTCCAACGTGTAGGAGTAAATGTTGGAAAAACCGATCCTGACGATTTTTTGAAATTTCACATAGTTTTTCTTACTGTCGAAATTTTTTGAATAATTTCGAAGCAATTTTTAATGTCTTTATTAATAGATTCTTTCGTAAATATATTCACATTGCCTTGAAGTAAATGTATCATACAACTGAACAATCTATTTATTTTTACATCTTTAAACTTTAAAACTAAGTTATTTTCTTAATTTTCAAAGTCTTTATCGGAATAATTATTAATTTCAAAATCCTCACATGTTTTAGTTGTTATTTTCAGTCCAATCAAGTTTAAATGCTGATATTCTCAACTTTGTGTGGATATGGAAAGATTTTTAAATTTCAAGTTATAATTTTTTTCACATTGTTATCATAATAATAAGCTAAAACTCCAAGATATCACTTTGTCAAAATATCCGCTCCTAAACATATAATATTGTCATTTTCAATTTTTAATTTAACATTAGAATTGTTGAAAACTTTTAAGCATTTTTTTATTTATACAACTCTACCTAGAATTGGTATTTTATAGTCAAAATAAAGTATTAAATCTGTGAATTCTTGTTTTTCCACAATTGATATGGGAATTGAAGTTGATATTAATTTGATGTCTTGATATAAATCCTTTAACTATTTGTTAAATTTATTTCATACCATAATCATTTTCAAACCATTAAATAATCAACTTCATATCTGGTTATTGAATAACACTTTGAAAACTTAAGAATGTTGTTTCAAATTTAATCATTTAAAAAAATCAAAAATTTTTAGTTATAATTAGTAACGTATATAATGATATATTAACAGTTTGATAAAATATTGGACAGATTTTAATAATTTGACTAAGATTTAAATTCATACTATTTTTATTATCAAGTTTCTTTTTTTTCTATTATTCAAATTAGTTTACCATATTATTAATTATTTTAAAATTAAGTGTTAAGGTGTATTTAAGTTAATTTAGTATAGTTAAACGTTTTAGTAAATTTATATAAAGACAGAAACATATTTTTCAAAAGGATCTAGAAGCAAATTTCTGAATAATTTTTATCCAATACATAAAATTAATATTTGATTATAAACAAAGCATCTGGGGTTATTTTTCCGCTTACTGCAATTTATCTTTCAATAAACGATTTTTGTTTTAATTTTTTTCCTTTTTTGAAATATTTTTGAGTGCAATGTGAACTGAAGGTGAAAATTTATATTACTGATTTCCATAGTTGCCAAATTACCTTAATCTAGTTGATATAGAAATAAAATTGAAGTTCAACAGAATAACAAAACAATAAGACTATTCTTAAAACCTAAAAGAACAGATTAAACATGAATAACCTAAAATAAAAACAAACAAGATTAATAAATTTAAATTGAAACTAATTCTGAATGACGTTGCAGATAATATTCCATCTTAGATTTAACATAACAAGCTTCTTCCATTATGATATATTAGTAAGCAATTCCTTATTCTCTTTAATTGCCAAATAAGAAATATAATTTAATGATTAAAGCTTTTACCCTAAACAAAAAAAAAGAATTTTTTAACATATATAATTGTTATTACTAAAAAATAAAAACAGGAGATTAATTTTACTCTATTTAATAAAATTTTTGAGCATTTAAAGTGCCATTTGATAGATGTTATTGATACTTATGGGCATAAATCTACTGAGTTTTGATTAGGAATCAGCAATAATCTTATTCCCAGGTATTGGTTTGGTAGATATTAGTAAGCGTTTTCATAACTCGATGTAATAATTTTTTTCCTGATAGAATATGTTTTTCCGAACATAATTTTATATTTAATAGCTTTACACTATATTTGTTTCAATTATTTTTAAAAGAAATTGTAATCGAATTTTAAACGTAGATTTTTAAAAAGAAATTACAAAATTATATTTTGGTATGCATAATTTAGTGTTGTTTCGCTTTTTTCTATGTAAAAGAAAAAGTAAAAAATATTTTTTATCTGACTTCGATAAAATCAAAAAAATGAGTTGTGATTAGGAATCAGCAATAATTTTATTCCCAGGTATTGGTTTTGTGGATATCGGTATGCGTTTCAATTAATCCTGCTCTCATCCAGTACTATACTGATACATTTGCAATGCCTAGCTATTAATAAAAAAATCTTTTTTGCAAAAAACTGACGTCTCAAATCAAATATATCAAGTATTTTATTAATTAGAGCTTAAATCATAAGATTAAATAAAAATATTCAAAATTTATTTTTTATCCATATATTATCTACAAAACAAGAATTTTTAATATATATATTATAAATAATTTAATTTAGATAATGTTTTTCCGAACGAAAACAATTATTAAATTGTCTATAAATAACTTCAAAATTTTATAAAAACTTTATTAGAAGTTATATTAAAATTTTTAAATTAATTCTAATATAATTGCAATGTATTTATAAAAATTCAAAAAAGTTTTCATTATGTAAAAAATTTATCACTTATTTTAAATATTTAATTTTTTTGCCTTAGTAAGCAATATATGTAAAATTTTAAACAATAAATAGTGTTAAATCAATAAAAAAAATTTTAGTCACCCAAATCAAAAGAAACTATATGAAGAATTAGTAATTCTCTGAAGATTTTAATTGAATTACAGGTTAAACATTTTTAAAAAATTTTATAGTTAATGAATAAAAACACTATTTGCTTTCTAAAGGTTAAATATTAAATTTTAATTATAAATATAACATTTTGTGTAGATATTTCAATATTTGTTTAAAATTGCATCCACGCCAAAAGAATTTTATTGAAATTATTTGCCTTCAATAAAATATACCTTATAACACTGAAAATTAATTTTTCCAACAAAACTCCTCTTATATTGAAAACCCATTGATTAATATTTTTGGGAAAAACACCTCCAATCATTATCATTAATGTTTTATACTCGATCATAGCTTAGTATTGTTTAAAAATTAATTAATGCATGTTCCCGAGTGTGCAAAAGATAAAAATATGTTTATTTTGCTTTATTTTATGACTTTAAGGCGTAATTATAAAATTCAAATTTAGTTTTATAACTACATATTGTAACTATAAAATGGTTCAATAAAACCAGAACAAAAGTTTCAATCAAAATAATATACTAGTCAAAACTTATTAATATTTATTAAAATTATAAAATTTATTATTGTTGGAGAACTTGAAAGAAAGAGAAGAGAGGACAGACAGATTTTTACAATAATATAATAATTTATAACAGTCTCAGTGCGTAGTATGGACGTCGCCTACGACTGGATTATCGACCCAGAGATACCCGAGTTAACGGCCCACAATTCGAGACACTTTAATAAAATTGATTTCATAAATAAATAAACTAAATATATTATTTTTTTATTGAGATTACAAGTTAATAATCATATTAAAACAATAAATATATATATTTTACTAGAATATTTGCATAATAATTTTTAATTTATTCATAAAAAACGGAAAGATTTATTTATAAATAATAGGTAAATTTCATTTTAAAACACTGAAACTCCTTTAGTTAATGGAAGATTAATAGATTTAAGTGTAAAATATAACAAAATAGTGTTGCAATACAATTTATATAAATAAAAGAAAAATTTAATTTAACTCATTTTTGATTGATTTTAAATATTTAAACTTTTTCAAGTTGCAAAATAAATTTATAAAAAAATTTTAAACTTCAAATTTAATTTTATAAACTTAATTTATTGGACATAGTGCTGAACATTAAATTACATGTATTTATGCAATTAAGATTTTTTCAAAATTTATATTTCTATTGAAAATTGTCTATTTTTTATTAATAAAGTGGTGTTTCATTATATTTTATTGAATTTACAATTAATTATAATTTTAATTTTCTTATCTAAATTTTGTTCAAAACTTTAAAGGTATAATCAAAAGAACAAAGTTAAACGGAAAAAAAATATTAAAATGAATAATCTGTAAAATTAAGCGAAATAAAGCTAAGCGAAATAAGAAAAAAAAGTAAAAATATCAGATAAATGACAAATAAAATTAAATAGTAACATTATAAACAACTTGTAAAAATAAAGATTATTAATGAAATACAATTTTATTTGTATTTCTCAACAATAAATCAAAAGAGAAATTTAAAAACTCTACTTAAAATTAACTACCATCTAATAACATAAACCACATTAAATAAGTATAAAATTATTAATAACATTTTATCTTCAAGTTTCTAAGGAATTTTGATTAGGATTAGTTCATTAAGTTTATCAAAGAAACATTAAAGTAAAATTGTTGTTGTTTATTACTTACTGAACAGAAAGATTAATAGAAACGACTAAATTATTAATTGTTGAAATCTTTTTCCAATTTGAGTAGTGAACAAATTTTTCCTCGGGAGCACTTTTTTGAGTATTTTTTGAAAATTATAATAATTTGTAATTTTCATTTACTTTAAATAAAATTTAATATTTTATTTAATAAATTTAAACACATGGTACTTTTTTAAATGTGTTAAGAATAAACACCTACCCCCTAAATACTAAACTTATAAACTAAATTTTTTCTAACTAACATTTCATTGTTTAAAGTATAAGAAACGAACCTGATTTAAAGTTTCAAATAAACAAATGGCATTTTATAAATGTAAATCCTATGATTACTTGAAATATTTTGAAGATTTGTGTTTGCAAGAAATTTATAGTGTTTTTAAAAAGAAATTAGATTTTGAGAAGACCAAAATAAATGCCGAATAAAAAACTTTATTAATAAAAAAATGAAATATGTTCATTTAAACAGTATGTTAATGATACGGGAAGATTTTTTCACAAATGAGATTTTATTTAATTTCATACAATAATGATATTGAACCACAAAACATTGGGAAAAATATCGAACTTGATTCTATTTATTTGGACTCGTAAACAGAAAATCCATCACAAAGTTATATCAGGTAATACATAAACTATTTTGTTTTTAATTATTTTTTATTTCAAAATATTCCTTATATTATAATTTAAAATAACTTCAGATAAATATATTAATCAATTTTAATATATTAAATTATTTCCTTCTATTTTATTTATTTTCATTTTATTCTATTCATGTTTTTAGTGGATACGAACTAATTCCTCAAATTAATTCAATTGAAGTACGTTTCAAAAATAATTGTAAAGATTTCGTCCACATTGTATATTATGAAAATTTAATTAAAGGTGAATGGGTTGGAAATACAATTGTTTCGAGAAAATATGACTTTAAGAAAATTCAAATTGCAAAGAAGTACCTTATTAATGAAATTCTTGTTAGTCACAGAATAAAACACCCAAATGTTATTTCAATATTTTCATATTGTGTAAATAAACTTTCTATTACATGTGTATTTGAATAATATGAAGGTTTTAATTTACAATCAATAATCGATACAAATTATAGAAACAAGGATATTAAAAATAACTTGAATTTAAAAAATAAAATCTCTTTGGAGATTATTCAAGCTGTTTCATATATGCACAATATAAAACTACCGATTTCTTATAGAGATATTAATCCATTAAATATAATTGTATCGCCAATTAATTTTAAACCGAAACTTTGCGACTTTGGTACAAGCGATGATAATATTATTTTCAATCCGAATAAAAATTCTTTTTACTTAGTATTGCTCTCCAAATATATTAATTAAAAATAAAAAGGGAAAAGAGTTTGATGATTTATGGTCACTCGCATGTACTCTAACGTTTATATACACTGTAAAAGAAATTTGGTCAATAGATAACTCTTTCGATAAAAAACTTCAAATTGAATATTTAATTGCTAAAATGAGTGATATTCAAACCTCTGACGGTTTTAACTTCTTAGATGAACCTTTTAAAAATTCTATGATAAAATGTGTATGTTATGATGAACCGAAAACTATGAATTCATTTAGATTAATAGAAATTTTTAAAAAATTTGATATGATGTCATAAATAATTCTATATTTTAATTATAAAATGTAACATACAATTATATTATACCTTTGTAACACATAACAATTTATTAAGAAATGAATTATTAACCGTATGCCGTACATTATTGAAATTTAGTTAACACGCGCCATATATCATTGTATATTTAAAGAAATTTTAAACTAAATTCACATTAGCAGTTTTTTTTGGCAAGCTTTTAAGTGATAACTAAGGAGAGGATTTTTGGTTTTAATCGAAACATTTTCATGAATTAAAAACTCGGTTAGAACGATTATAAATAACTTTTGAACTGAATTAAACATTTTAAGAAGTTTATATAACCGAAAAAACCGATATTCGGGGTTGCCCAACGAAGAAAATAAATGAGATTATTCAACCAAAATTCAATATTTTGCAGTGTAAGTTGAGCAAAATATTATAAATAGTTTAATATATTAATTAAAAAGATTAGAAAACACAAACAAAATTTGATAAAGTCATTATAAAAAACTGAATTGAAAATTTCACTTTAAATTAAATATTTAAGTTAATAAAATTTTTTGTTTTAACTATTGGTAATATATAATATGTTTAGTTGAGAAAACTTTTAACAATAAACTACTAAAAATATTTGCTTAAATTGTTGGTTGCATAATTGTTTGTAATGTTCAATATTCTATTGCTGAACACATACTGAAACTAATATTTGTGTGCAAACATTGAGGTACTAACCACAACAATGATTTTAATTTTAGAAAGTTTTTGGTTTAAATAATAGATACTTTTATTAGCTGATAAAATTTAGTTCAATTTATTACTTTTAAAACTGCCATATAAAATTTCTAAAAAGTAAAAATTTTATAGAATTATATTTTTAGATGAAAAATATATTTTTCTAAACAATATTTTTAATTTAAAAAAATATTTTGTTTAAACAATTCGTGTAAGAAAGTTCTTCTTTATCCACTGGATCAAGCTCAAGAAGTTATCAAACGGTGATTATAGTGTAAATATCATGTACATATCGACAATTATTGAATTGTTGAAGAATTATTACAATTCACTATCACTTGATTCGTATTGAAACTCATCGTAGTTTCTAATTCGTTGGTTTAAATTGTCTATTGTAGTTTGACGCTTAAAATAGATTAAGTTTCCCATTGTTAAATGGTTTTCAACTCGCTTTGAGTCTGAGGTTAAAGAATCGATTTGCACCTCCACCAGATGATAGGCGCGAATCCTGTCCACGTGCCAAAGCGGTACGTTAGTAGTGATTCACGCGCTTCTATTTGCTTGACTGTTGAACTGCCATTTGTAGCTACACCACCAGAACTCTTCATTTCACTTTAATTGAATAAAGATGCACGTTTTATTACACCTTTTATTTCTTTTAATTGAATATAAATCGTGTTTAAATACACTTAATATAATTTATGTTATGAGAGTTACTGATTTTAAAGTGTGCTGTTCAATGGCTAAACAATAAGTGAATATTGAAATGTGTTTTAGAGTTGAGGTTTAATATTGGTTTTGGCTTTTAGTGTGTTTTTACGTTATAAGTTCGTTTTAATGTGTTTGTATGTTTGTGTTTATGTGTTGAACTGTTACTATTGAATTATAAAGTTGTGAATTTGGCGGTTTAGACTAAGGGTTTGGGTTAGCACCTAAGACTAGTTTATTTTAAAATATTTTAAAGAAAATGTTTTAACAATTTTTTTAAAATTAATTAAAAAGTTTAAAAATTGTATAAAGATTACATTATAAGTTATAAAGTTCTTTAAACTGTAATGATTATTAAAAATTAATATTTTTAAATGTTTGTGGTTTAAATTTATTAACAATTGGATATAACTATTTAAAATTAATTTAAATTAAAAACTACTTATTTGCTTTTTGTTATCTAATAGTTCTTTTTGTTCTGGTATTTAGTTTAAAATCTATAACCACAAACTGATTTTAATAAATACAATATCCTAGGTTACTAATTAAAATTTTATATTTATTTTTTAACTTTTCTTTATTTAGTTCATTATGCCAAAAAATATAGATTTTTTAAAGTTAAATTTTCATTCAAACATGTTGGCTTAGCGGTAATGCCATTGTCTCTATAACAGCTCACTTCTTTAATGCGCAATCATTCAAAACGGCAGTAAATAAACAATTTTAATTTGGTCAACTTAAAACCCCTATAAAATCTCCATTATTAATACTAATTTTTTTATTAGTTTTCCCACTATGCCATGAAAATAATCCAGAACCTTTACTTTTAGTATTTTGTTCGAAACCTTCCCATTTAAACACATTTTCAATAACAACAAAAAATTATACGCTTAAATTTATATTTTATCTTTGTTTGATAAATTTTAATCAAGAGAATTAAAATTATAGTGCTTCTTTGTCTAGAAAAATTTTCAAAAAAGTGCAGAAAATTATCTTAATAGAGTTAGACGCACTAATTTTTTAGCTCACTTTATTAAAAAAGTACAGCTTATGGATTTGACACTTTCTGTCCTCAGTAATCTTAACTTTACAAGAACTCTACAATTTACAAGCTATACCTGAATACTTTGAACTTGGGATACAACGTTATAAAAGTTGACACTTTATAAAATTACTAGGAATAACAATTACTAAATTAGTTTTAATATAAAACTAACAATATTATTTAAAGTTAGCTCTTTATTACTGTGTCGTATTGAGTGTTGAACACTGGTATCTATGCAAGCAAACAATTTAAATCAGCGACTTCTTCCAGTTAGAAAAATTGTTGATGATTCTAACAGGTTTTTGGCATCTCTGAAGGAACATTACCAACTTGTCCAACGGTGTATGTGTAAGCATACCATCGATATACAATGACACCTTAGTATGTATTAAGCATGAGCTAGTATTCAGCCAGTTGGTTTGTGGGTCCGACTGTTCGGTGTAGAGCTTTGGAGGAAGGCTCCGCAAACATAGTCACCGGTGTCTGTGTCAACAAAACATTGTTATACTGTAACTATTGGGTATGTCTTAAGCGTACGCTCCCAGTCAGCTAGTTGGTTGAAGAGTTCAATGCTGTCTGTGGAAAGATATGGATCAAGTAGTAAGTATCTTAAACTTATTACATAAAAAGTAGATATAAAACAATTCACATATAGGTGTCTTAATAAACAAATCTTTTTGATAATTTAATTTGTTAATAAAATAAGAAAAAATATTCAAATATTTTAATATGTAGTAGTCTTTAATTGAGTTTTTTGCTTTGATTATTATATTTTTAAATTTAATTATTAAATTTTGAAAATTTGTTACCGATTTCTACAAAATATTAATTTATTTACTATAATTTTATCATATAATTATCTTATTATTTACAATGGAAGAAAACAATTTAATTCATGATCAACAACGAAAAATGAGATACAAAGAAGTAATAGACGAAAAGGTGAGAATTCAAAATATAGAAGACAAGAAATCAACGCAATAAGACCGCAATGAAATCTAGGCGAATAGATTATAATCGAAGACGCGAAGAAAAGCAACGCGACACTGAAGAGAAGAGAGAGGACAAATGGCGAGAGAGGACAAGGATCGTCGTATACTTGAACAGCAAAGAAAAACTGAAGCGCAACGATTGGTGAGAGAGGACGAGGATCGTCGTAATCTTAAAAAGCAACGAGATACTGAAGATAACCTATTGGCGAGACTTGACAAGGAACTTTGTTCAAGTAAACAGTATCGCAACACTCTTGCGCACCGAATAGCGAGAGAGGATGAAGAATATCGTATTAGCGAACAATTAGGTAAATCAAGCTCACTGATTGGCGAGACTTGAGGAAGAACGTCTTTTAATTGAACAGCATCGCAACTCTGAAGCGCATATACTTGTTAGAGAGGACGAAGAACGTGAAATTAAAGAGAACAGCATCGTAACACTGAAGCGCATAGAGAAACCAAAATTGACGATTAACGACGTAAAGAACAGCAACAAGTAAACACATTTCAACGACGATTTAATCGATTAAACTGTTTAGATCATATAACATTCGATTATTTATGCGATTTGTACGAAAAAAATATTTTTGGTGGTCCTAAAATTATATGTCACGCATGTTATGGACTTTTTCAAGACCTCAAAATAAGAGTTATAATTGTTAACACAAGGGAATAAAAAGATATTTTTTTAACGCATATTTGTGAAATAACCGCAGATATAATGAATTTTTGGATTATATGTCACAGAGATATACAATGTAGTAAATTTCCAACTCTTTATAAAATAAATGGGATATATTATCCGGATTTACGAAATATATCTGAAGTTGAAATACAATTTGTGTCACTGCGAATTCCTTTCATGCAAATTCGAGAATTAAGCAAACGCGACAAACAATATGGAATTGTGGTTAATGTACCGATTTCTAAATTTCTATATTAAAACACATGTATTACTCTAGTATTAGACGGATATCCATAATTGCTCGATGTAAAGTGTAATTGTGTTGAGACCACTAAAGCTTCATAAATAACTTGTTTAGTATTTTATTAGTGTTAATCTTAATGCCAAAATATATTTTTCATAATACAAATCAATTAAATTTAAAATCTGGTCATAACTAGTTTTCATTATATCGAGTGTAATTATTTTGATGCTCTTCTAAAAATAATTCTAAATCTTTTTAATTGCAAAATATTTTAAAAATAAAGCTTGTATAATGTAGTAAGTTAAAATTATATGTTAAAAATAATTTGGTTTAATAAAATTCACCTACCCGATCGATCCAATAATGTAATTGAAAATTTAAAGTATAATTTATCAGCTAACTAATATTTTTGATTACAGTTTATTAAACTTACCTAAAATTATTTATTTGTGAAACTTGCATTTGTATTTGTTTTTTTCTATTATTGGATAAGTAAGTATAAATTTATCCTTTGCATTACATTTCACGCAAGAAATCATATACAAATTGATTAATATTAATCTCGTAAATTTTTCATTTTGTTCTTTAAGGACACAAAGGTTTAAAATTTTTGTTAAAAGTAGTGTTTTTCTATTTCAAATTTTTTTCCAAATAAAATTTTAACAAATCACAAATACAATAATGTTCCAATTTTATAGACATTTATAACATGTAGAAACATAAAAGTTGCAATATTTCATATAAAAGTAAGAAAAATCTGTAATATTTCTATAACTTAACTTCTTATATGATGAGAGATCTAAATTATTGAGAAAAAAGTAGTTTTAATTGAAAAATTTTTTAAATAGGATTAAATGCTGTGATGATTGTGTGATCAAATTTTTGTGATGGATTAACAGGAAATAACTTAAAGCTTGAGCGAGATGTGATGTTTGGTATAATTTCGGAGTAAAGTTAGTTTGCATGTGTTCAAATTTAGTTGATCAATATAAAAAATTAATTTGAAAAAATTTGTATAAATACTTTGAGTCTAATTAAATTTATAAAAATTAAGAAAACACATTTAATATAGACATGAAAATGAATGTTTATTTTAATTAATTATCAACAAAAACTCATTTGTGTAGTTATTCGATTTTTGTATATTATTATGAATGAATTTTACAAGTAATCTATTAAATCTTATCAATAAAACGTAATATAAATAATAATAAATTTTTGCAATTATGTTTAGTATTAATTGAAGATATTTCAAATTAATGAATTAATGAGTAAAATCATTAAATCTATTCTGTAATTTAAAACTTCTCACTGTAAGATTTTTATCACAGTAACAAATTAATTCTTTCAAAATACGAATAAAAACAAAATACAATAGCATTAAGATTTCCATGTTTAACCTAATTTTATGTTTAGTTTTGAAAATTAAAGAATAATTTAATAAAAACTAAATAAAATAAATTAAATATAAAATCTATTTTATTCTTAAAAATTCTCGTTTTTATTGCAAACAATCCAATTAAATATAAGTTTAGTTATTATTGACAAATGAATAAATTACCAATCAAGTTTTATGAAGAACTTGCAAAAACTTTATTTTCAATTTTTTTTGCTTTTAATTTTTGTACTTTTATTTTCAAAATGGAATATAAATTAATTTTATATTTTATGCTAATCTCAAAACTTTTCTGAATTAAAATGATTGAGTAATTTACAAATTGGCTAACATTTATTGCTGTGATCTATAATCTTTATTAACATAATATAGACAAACTATTTAAAAAATAAAGATTAATTTGATTTTCAAAAGTTTTTTATTTTATTTGTATATGATATTTCTTATGTTAAAATTAATCTTGTAAAAAATTATTAAGAAACAAAAAATAAACTGTATATATAAAATAATCTCTATACATTTATTACGTATAATTCATAATAGTAGTTTTTATGGGTAGCAGTCGAAATCAGTTTTGTTATATATTTTATAAAATATTGATAAATGAATTTAATTCAATAAATTTGTTTAATATTCGAAATTAAACCAACATTTATTAATGAACTTACTATAATATTTTCATTTAAGATTTATTTTATATTTAATGTGTAAAAGTTGTAAATGCTAAAACAATTTAGAAAATTTTAACTTTTTGATAAATTTTAGATTCTTTTGGTATTCTTAATCAATAAACTTTCATATTTTGTTTTTAGTTTTTAAGTTTGATTTTTGTTCATATTTGTTCCCTGAATTGTTTATCCACGAAAAGGAACACTAAATTTAATTTTATAATGAGCGCAATAAATACAAAAGCATATAAAGCAAAATATAAATAATCTTAATTGAAAAATTTAAATTCATTTTTAATACTAATTTTAATTTAAATTAAAATGAAGACAGAAATTATAATTGAAAATCAATCGAAATTTAAAATTTTTATATAATTTAAATTGACAAATAACAATTAAAACAAAACTAGATTATAGTTTATTAAATTATTAATGAATTCGAATGTTAATATAATATTGTAGGAATCGTATGCTATAAATATTTAATGCTTTTATCTATTTATTTATTCGATGTTGGTTTTGAATTTTGTTTCATCCCTCAAATTCCACCCAATCTAAAGTTATTAATTGAAAAATATTTAGAGATAAAAACTCTCTAATTTAAGAATCAATATATTATACTAATATTTTAAAATTATCGAATATTTAAAAAAAACTATTAGTGATTCATTGATTCATAGTTTGATTTTTATTTTATATTCTAGATATGTAATTCGGAATTTTTGATTCTTTTAATTTTAAGTTTTTGTATTTTTGTTTTTAATAATAATTAAACTAGTTAAATTACAATTATGATTTTCACAAAGAGTGAAATTTAATAATAAGTGAAAATTGATGTTGTTTATGATGGAGAGACTACTTTTGTTAAATAAGCAAAATTCTTATATTATTTAGGAGAACCTTACATTCAATAGTGTGGCCACAAATAAAATTTTCATTAAAACAAGAACGAAAGTTCAAAAATTAGCTCACATTGATAAACAATACTGATATTATAGTAATTTTGACACAAAATAGATTGAAATTGTTGAGAACACATTTTATTAGAAAAATAATTTAAAACTAAACCAAATTTTTGCAGTTAACAATACTATTATAATTTAAACCAGGATTTTTCTAAACTTAAAAATCATTGTGAGTAGTACTTCAGAGAGTGCAAAAAAATGTTAATTTAATTATGTGTTCAGCACTCCAACAGTGAACATAAATTTTTAGATGGCCATTAATTTAAACAAATATTTATTTAGAACATTGATGATAAACTTTTTAACATAAACTATATCACGAATTGTTCAAACAAAAAATTTCTAGAATCAAACATTGTTTAATGAGAAATCAATACGAAACATTTTTTTCAATCAACAATATAATTTAAAGAAAAATATTTTCGAATTAAAAAAAATATTGTTATATAAAATTTCTAAATATATATGCAAATTATGTGCTATATTTTGTAAAAAAAGGTTTATTAACTGTGCACAGACTGATAGACATGTAAAATACAAAATCTGTTACAATTACAACTTTGTTTTTTATTAATTATTAAACTGTAATTTGTTATTTCATAATTTAATAGTTATTATATTAAAATTGTGTACTTTATTTAATTGGATACATCGCGAAATACAATCGAAATTGTAAAAATTTTTAAAAGCCAAGCGAATTACAAGATATATTAAAATATCATATATAATTAGTGTTGCTTCCATTCAAAGTTTTCTATTTTGATTTACTTTTGATTTTGATTTTTAAAAAATTTTCTATTTTGATTTAATTTTGATTTGATTTTTAGAATATTTTTTATTTTGATTTAATTTTGATTTGATTTTTAAAATTTTTTCCATTTAAATTTTGTTTTGATTTTGATTTCACAAAAATTTTTAATTTAAATTTTAACTTTCACATTCTAATTTTGATTTTTAATTTTGATTTTCAATACAAAAATCAAAATCTAAATTGTATTTTTACACTTTTTTATTTAAATTTTGATTTTTATAAATAATTTTAAATTTAATTTTAATTTGATTTTAATTTTCTTTAATTTTCTGATTTTGATTTACTTTTGATTTGATTTTTGAAATTTCTTTCATTTTAATTTAATTTTGATTTGATTTTTAAAAATTATTTCTTTTTGATTTTATTTTGATTTTGATTAATCAAAATCAAAATTTAAAATAAAATCAAAATTAAAATTAAAAATCCAAAATCAAAAACAACACTAGTAAAAACGGAGTGAATTTAGTCTCATTTTAGATCTCTCACTCTTTCTCTCTGTATGTGTGTGTGTTTGCTGTAGAATTCATTCCGTTTGAGAGTTTCTATAATTAGCAACTCAATTATCATTTGGCGTTTCGTCATCACCTCAGCATCGCTCGCTCGCTCTCTCCTCTCTGCTGCTCTCAGTGAGTCATCGCGAGATCTCGGTGTAAATGTAGATGAAGTGCAACGGAATATTATTTTCGATAACTAAATACTTTGATTTTCTAGAAAACTATATTTAAACTGTGTTAGCAGTGTTTGTGATATATAACAGTGTGTCAACATTTTAAGGCAACAAATAATCAATCAGTTAATCAGTTATTTTTCTTGTTTAGTTTTTTAGTGCATAGATTTTTATCCAAACAATTGCCAGATTTTTTTTTTGAAAAAAGTGTTTTTTTTTTGACAAAACTTCTCTTATGTGTGTGCTATAAGATTATAATAGTATTTGTGTTGTTAAAAATAATTCGACATAGATTTTGAGTGACCTTTTATTTAAACGAGTTGTGTAACTGTGTATGTGATGTTCAAAATGCACTGTTGATCTACTAGTAAACGCGCAGTAATAGAATATGCCTCGTAGTGTGGAGAATATATTATTCGTTTGTTTTATTAAATTGCTTAAGCACTCTTATTGTGAACTTTATTATTGTGTGCACTTTATTTAATTGCAATTAACTTTAATATCTTTATTATTATAATGATTATTATAAAATTGTGCATTTTGTAATTAAATAGAATAAAAAACAGAGCTAAAATAATAAGTAAAATTATTAAAACAACACTACTAGTATTTAATAATACCTGAAAGATAATAAACTCTTAATGTTAATTAAAAGAAAGCGTCGTCTAACTCATAATAAACATATATAAATTAAACGCAATCATAGCCAATGTCGGAAATGAAACTAAAATAAATCCAGCCGCTCTATAATTAGGATATCCCAGCCAGAAGATAACGCGACCGACAAAAAACGTGATGTTAACCGCCGGAATAAGCTGGACATGTGTCAGCCCTGAGATGTGTCACTAGTATCAATTGAGCCATAAAAGACATAACCAGTTGTTCGAGAGAATTTTTTAGATTGTTCTGCGTGGCCTCAACGTATCGCTCGTTTCCGCTCAATGGATCCAACGCTGGCGACGTTATGCGTTTGTAGGCGACCCACTGTATCGAAATTAGCAGCCAAGTCAGGCCAAGTGTCTGCTGCTGAATCACGAATCGTATACACGCAGAGAAATCAGTCAGACTTGCCTGCGATGTACTATGTAGCAGACCGTAAAATTCTATTTTACCGCTAAATAGTATTGCTAGCGTAATAATCGAAAGCACTTGAAATGGAGCATTTCTTTTCACATAAGCTGGTAGTTTTTCCGGTGTAATACTACTCTGGTTTGTTGTTGGCTTCATCTCTTCATACGAATTGTGTGTTGTTTAACTGACTCTAACTGAATCGTTTAATACTTTATTTTTTCTGGTTTTTCTATTGATGTTTAAAGAAAACGCTTCTTGTTTTATAATTTATTCGAAGTGACGTTCAAAGAAATTTAAATTTAATGATAACTTTGATTTTGAACAAAATCTCATTGCTTCAAAAATGCCATCATTTATACCATTCAGTACAGGAAAGCGAATTTGTGTCGGAGACAAGTTTGCTATGAATTTGTTATTTTTTGCATTAACATCATTACTGCAATCAAC
>JAQIVF010000868.1:0-17391 GCA_034698365.1 Steganacarus magnus
GAGCCTAAGACTTGTCAAGAGTCTCTAGGCTGACAGACTTGTAGATGTCGTAGGCTTTAGGCTTAGGCTGATAAAAACAGTAGGCTTAGTCTTAGGCTCAGTCTACGAGTCAAAATTTCTCAAAATAGAGAAAAGTTTAACATAGATATCAATTTTTTATGAACGTAATTTATTTAAATTACCTTGTTTTCACATCAAACTATTATAATTATGAAGGGAATTTTATTTGCCGGTTTTATGATAACAAGTCTTTTTATTCTTTATATTATTAGTTGGTGTATAAATTGAGTGTACTATTCTTAAATATCGCCTTCTTGATGAAGATGCCATTAATGTTGAATTAATTTAGTTTTAATGATATTCACACATGTAATATACATTGAAACCCATTTTTATAATATTATTATACACATTCAGATACATCCTGTATATTATAAGATCCATTATCATACATAGATAATAATTATTAGAAAATTTTAATCATTTTTCACCCATTCAGTTAATTTTTTTATATTATAATTTTGTTTCACGAATAAATAAATTGATATAAAATTCTATGATTGTGTAATTTGTGACATTTTTATCACAAATTTATATAAACTAGAGACCCGAAAAATGTTATTTTGCCCCTTTATTCCATTATTGAAACAATCTACTTTTTTCATACAAATTATTTAGTCAATAAAACTGTTTGATCAATAGTGCCGCTTATACATCGATACTTTTTATTACTAACTGGCATTAACAAAAGTTAGTATTAACTTAATGCATTGACAATACTGTATGCTATGCTATATGCACTCAAAGACACATAGAACATAGAGATAGAGTGATCGATTACGCGATTGTGTCACGTGTTTATGTGTTACGACAGTCATCATCAGTAATTATTGTGACATTAGTATAAGTTATATGAATAAATCTCACTGATATAAAACAATTTTTCATTTAATGTGTCTAATAGTCTGAATGATGTATCGATAAGGGTCTAGTAATGTGTATAATTTATCACAATGGGTAATATCATATATATATAGCGTATTTAAATAGATATTAGAATAAATTATTTACTTTTTTAATTTATAGAATCAAAACGTAAAAGAAAATATGAAAGTAAAGAGAAGAGCAAAATAACTAGAGAAGGATTTTAATGACTTAAATAAACATTTAATCAGTTATATCAACAATTACTCTGTTACTTGCGCTAGTGTTATAGTAAATATGTTTATCAATAGAGATCGGAATTCGGAGATAAAATTTACAACAAATCGGAGACATAAAAGGAGACACTTTTTTACTTGAAAAGGAGACAAATGGAGACATTAAATTTTTAAATTCGATTCATTTTTCCCTTTAATAATTTAAAAAATTCAAATTTTATATTAAATTTCTAGGAATAGGAGACAAAAAAATATTTTTGGAGAGATATGAGGACATGTCTTAAAGGAGACAATTGTTTACTTTTGGAGACAAACGGAGACAAACTTTTTTTTACAAAATAAAATCATATGTAATCTTATTCACGGAATTTGTGGCATTTTTTATTAAATTTTTAATAATCGGAGACAAAAATATTTTTATTTCCTGAATTGGAGACATGTCTCCTAAACGGAGACAGTTTATTCCGAATAGAGATTTCGGAGACAAAAGGAGACAATGTCTCCGAATTCCGATCTCTAATAATTACACATTTGTATCAAAAAATAATAATCATTTTAATCATGAGATACATACACTTCTGATATACTAACGATGAAACAAAAAATTGGCGACTAATCTATAACACAAAACTTTATAAAACAAACACTATTATTATATTACTAACTTAAAACAACTAAAGTTAATAAATCATTGTTAAATCGAGTGAATTTTCTCCTCATCCCTACAATCCTTGCTTTTGACCGAAAGTGGTTTATTTGTCGCAGACATTTCGAGCCTATTTTTCACTGTGAGACCAGTTTTCGATCGATCGGGCAAACCCTTAAACGGTCTTATAGTCGGTTCGTTAACCTTCGCAATATCGATCGCACCGATCGCTGGAATATTCGTTTCGTCCACTGGCTTCAAGTTTATCTCTTCGATTTGATTATTACTTTCGGGAATACTAGGATTCTTCACGTAAATGTCCGGCAAACTCGGAGACTTGACGTCAATCTCGTTAATGTCGGGATTTTTCGCGATATTTATCTCATTAATTTGCGGCACATTAATATTTTTAATATTGATTTCTTCCGGTTTATTGAATTGCGGTTCGTTAACCCGTTTAATGTCGATATCTTCGATTCGATTCATTTGAGGTTCGTTAACACTTTTCAGGCTAATGTCGTCGATTTTGGCCATACGTGGCTCGTTTGCCGCTTTGATTCTAATGTCGTCGATAGCGGCTATGTTTGGTTCGCGAGCGCTCTTCAATTTTAACTCTACCATCGACTTGACATTTGGAGCGCGCGCTTGTTTCACATTTATACTCTCAATTTCGGGCAAACTCGGCATAACAATACCAATACTTCTCAGTGGCTTCGTTTCGCACGGGTTTATTGTTTTAGCGCCTCTTAATAAGCCTTGCTGTGAGTTTGAGTTTGGTTCAGATATTTGCTCCAAAACAGGTCGCGTCACTGGTGGTGGTTGTGATTCCGACGGTGGTTGCGATGTTTGCTGCGAAACTGGTCCGGTATTTGGTGGTTGTGACACAACACATAACATAACATAACATATGATCACATAAACATTACAAAACATAACACATAATGATTGCTGACGTTATGATGTAATGATGTAATGATAACACAAACTTATAATTGTAATTATAGTTAAATTAAATTATTTAAATTCACAAAAATGATAAAAAATGAGTTAATTTAATGTACTAAATTGAAAAATAACATTTAATTGAATTAAAAAATTGTATTTATTATTGTAAAAATTAAAGTTATGTAATTGGAATTCACATCACGCGTACTATAAAGGGACGTACGCGTGACGTGATTCCCAATCCCATTCATTACTAATAGAAATAATGGGTCAACTTTTCTAAAATATTTCAACAGTGCGAACTATTTTTTTCTTAATTTTTTCGACTTTTTCTCAATCTTTGACATCAGATCAATTAGTTTTTAACAAATTTAAATGAATTAATGCTATAACTATTGAATTATTGACATTTGTCCTCAACTATTTTTTCACTCAATTTTTTCGACTTTTTCTCAATGTTTGACATCAATGTAATTGATTTTTAATATATTTAGTAAAATAAATGTTTTAACTAATGAATTATTGACATGTTTTGTTAGCAGTACTATTTTTGCTTCTAGCTCTAGTTTTGACTCGAGCTCTAGCTCTAGTTTAGTCACTACTTTTATCTCGAGGTTAAGGTTTATCTCGAGCTCGAGTTTTGTCTAGCACTAGTTTTGACTCGAGCTTTACTTTTGTTTCGAACTGCATTTTTGTCTCTAGTTCTACTTTAGTCACGTGCACTAGTTTTGACTCGATATCTAGTTTTGTCTGTTTTAAATTAATTCATGTTTTATTGAGTGTTTTGACCTAGTATTTTGTTGTTTTGAATTTCAATTATGTTGTTTTGACTGTTTTGACATTATTTATGTTGTTTTGACTGTTTTGACCTCAAATAAGTTATTTTGAGTGTTTTGACCTCATTTATGTTGTTTTGACTTTTTTGACTTCATATGTTATTTTGAGTGTTTTGACCTCTATTATGTTGTTTTAACATCATTTATGTTGATTTAACTGTTTTGATCTCATTTATGTTGTTTTGAGTGTTTTGACCTCATTTATGTTGTTTTGATCTCATTTATGTTGATTTAACTGTTTTGACCTCATTTATTTTGTTTTGAGTGTTTTGACCTCATTTATGTTGTTTTGAGTGTTTTGACATCATTTATGTTGTTTTTAGTGCTTTGAAATCATTTATGTTGTTTTGACCTCATTTATGTTATTTTTACCCCATTGACCTCATTTATGTTGTTTTGACTGATTGACCTATAATTTATTGTTTTGACTGTTCTGACCTCTATTTTGTAGTTTTGACCTAAGTTATATTATTTTTATTTTCTTTTAAGTGTTTTGACCTCATTGATGTTGTTTTGACTTTTGACCTATAATTTATTGTTTTGACTGTTTGACCTATAATTTATTGTTTTGACTGTTTGACCTATAATTTATTGTTTTGACTGTTCTGACCTCTATTTTGTAGTTTTGACCTAAGTTATATTATTTTTACTTTATTTTAAGTGTTTTGACCTCATTTATGTTGTTTTGACTGTTTGACCTATAATTTATTGTTTTGACTGTTCTGTCTTCTATTTTGTAGTTTTGACCTAAGTTATATTATTTTTACTTTCTTTTAAGTGTTTTGACCTCATATATGTTGTTTTGACTGTTTGACCTATAATTTATTGTTTTGACTGTTTTGACCTCTATTTTGTTGTTTTCACCTGATTTATATTGTTTTGACTGTTTTGACCTCTATTTTGTTGTTTTGATCTCATTTATGTTGTTTTGACTGTTTTAACCTCTATTTTGTTGTTTTGATCTCATTTATTTTGTTTTGACCTCTATTTTGTTGTTTTGACATCATTTATGTTGTATTGACTGTTGTGACTTCTATTTTTTGTTTTGAAATCATTTACATTGTTTTGACTGTTATGAGATCTATTTTTATGTTTTGACATCATTTATTTTGTAATAACTGTTTTAACTTCTATTTTGTTGTTTTGACCTCATTTATGTTATTTTTACCCCATTGACCTCATTTATGTTGTTTTGACTGTTTGACCTATAATTTATCGTTTTGACTGTTCTGACCTCTATTTTGTAGTTTTGACTTTAGTTATATTATTTTTACTGTTCTAACCTCTCCTTTGTTGTTTTGACAATTTTTTTATCGTATATCAACGCAATTTTACTATCGTAAAAATATATATCAACGATATCAACATATTTATCTTCTTAGCCATTAATAATTCTTGGCTTCAATTAATTTTATTCGGAATTCTCTGGAGCATTATATTCGGATTCGCGGGATGGTTCTCCTATTCAACCATAATGTGGCCCGCAATCTATTTCAGCATAATCTGCTATTACTTAAAAATTAGTTCTATATAACGCATTGCAATAAATTGAATACTCGAACAAAAATTAAGGTAAGCATAGAATTTCTGGTTTCATTTGGTTGACTGTCTGTTATTGTCCGAAAATAAGTGTTAATTTTTTTTGATCAGTTACATCGATACATCGAAAAAGTGTCGAAATCAAAGTCGGTTTTTCGTTCTGGAATCTACTTCTAGTCAATTACTTTCGCTTCTATCAGGTATGACCTAAATTTGTGTGCAAACACTTACTACTGTTACAGTACTACGTATCACATTAATCGTTTTGCTTCAAACTTTTTGCAGTTAATTGCTATAATTATAACGTTGTTTCTGAAAACAACTGAACTATCGTCTCTTAATAATTTAAATTCAGAAAATAAAAATACGGTAGTTTTTGAATAATTACTAGAGATCGGAATTCGGAGATAAAATTTACAACAAATCGGAGACATTAAAGGAGACACTTTTTTACTTGAAAAGGAGACAAATGGAGACATTAAATTTTTAATAATCGGAGACAAAAATATTTTTATTTCCTGAATTGGAGACATGTCTCCTAAACGGAGACAGTTTATTCCGAATAGAGATTTCGGAGACAAAAGGAGACAATGTCTCCGAATTCCGATCTCTATTTATCAATAAAGAAATAAAATTACTTTGAAAATATTGTATTAATATTGATGTAGAATAGTTGAAAAACTATACATAATATATATTCTGGTCTATTAAATGTATCTAAAATGGGTTTAGTAGTTTATAATATATGAAAATTGGGTATAGTAGTTCTAAGATGTATCATAATTAGTGTTTATAATATATCAATATGGGTATGTTTATAATATATAAAATTAGGTTAAAAATAGTGTATGTAATTTCAAAATGGGTCATAATGTTTAAATATACATATATACGAATTATTCAACAATATGGGATATAAAGTATATTTTAGTATCGAAATAGGCTTTAAAGTAGTCTATTCATCAAAAAATATTTTCAAGTAAATATATTTCATTGATCCATATACTTTGATACATATACTATCGAAAATTAATATTGAAGGGTTGTGAATAAATCGCAATTTTATACAAAATCTTTCTATGTTAATTATGATTAAATTATACAAAATTAACATTCACCTATCATGACGAATAAATGAAATAGAAGTCAAAACAGCGCTATAAATAGATGTAAAACATACGATAAAAATAACCGTACGATGCTATTATCCAACCCGAGAAACCCATTAAACTTAGGAAAATCTTACAAAGAGCTCGAGAAAATTGTAACAAAAGAATTGAAAAAAGATTTAAATAATATATAATTGGATATCTATGGATTTCTTTTGCGCTTCAAAATTTAAAAACTTGAGACATGCGCATCTGTTTTTTTTTATTAATTTTTAATTATTGAATTATAATCATTCAAATATAATCATTCAATTTATATTTGAAGCGGTAAGCAAATATTACCTTTACATTTGTATTATTACTTATTCAAGTTCCATATCGCTATCGCTATTTTCTCTCTCTTCTTCATCGGTTTCCTTTTCACTTTCATCTACATCATTCTCATAATACTCACGTTGCACATATTTTGAGGGTTTAGCTTCAATTTTTTTCTTTAAGGCTTTTATATTGGTGGTTCGAGTTTGATTATGTTGAGCTTTATTATGTGTCTTCTTCGAATTATTTCCATTTTTGGGGTCATTTTTAAGTTTACCTAATACAAAATATATATCAAAATGGGTATTATTTGTAAATGTATTTAAATTTATGGCTATAATTTCTTACTTTGATTAGTTCTTAAAATTGCAAACATATGACCTTTAACTGCTTCAATAATTAAATAACCAATTTTTTTATTTGGATAAGGTTGAATTTTTGGATAAAATTTGTATGGACATTTAGGAACAGGACATTGGGGCTTTTCACCAATTGCCACTTTTGATTCGACAATTGTCATCAATATATCAACATGTTCTTTTGTCTTTACTGATGGATGTAGAATCGGTTTATCTTCATCACTAAAACATTTAAATAAATTTAATTGTTTAGTGAATATATTATTAATTAGAATACTTATATTATAATGATATGATTACCAAGTCTTACAAAAATGTTTCAATGAAGAATCTTCTTTATCCGAATAATAATTGAAAAGAACGCAACGGTATAATGCTTTTTCTCCATCAAAAATGTGCTTATGCAATTGCTCTTCATTATCAGATAATTCGTGTATTGCTTTCATAATTTTACTATCATCGGGCTTATTCGGATCACGTTTAACTTTTTGGAATAATCAATCAAATGATAGAGCCATTTGGTAGTTATTTCAACTACTTTTTGTCTATTTCTATATTTACAGAGTGAAAATTATAAGAATATGAATAATTATAACCATTCCGATACAAATTATATAATCCTATACTCATTATGATACATAAAATATACAATTATACCCATGAATAGTATGATGATTACATAAAAAGGGTATGACTATAATTTCGGATGCACCAACGAGTTGCTATAATCGGGGTCAGACTGTACATATAATATTTAAAATGTATCGAAATGGGTAAGTAAGTATATTTTAAAATTATGTATAGGATTGTGTCTTTCAAGTATAACAATTATTTTCAGACAGTAATTTTTTAGACTATTTTTTAGACTATTTATTAGACTATTTTAGACTATCTAATAAGACTATCAATTATATAAATTTATTGAGTATGATCTATGAAATATAATGTCGACAAGTAATTCTCGATTTTCAAAACAATATTTTAATTTTTTAATTGATTATAATTTGAAATTCAAACAACAGATAAAATGACAGAAGATCATCAAGAAGAAATACAAGACCTTATAGTAATATATTATTAAAATCTTTAGTAAATTTTAATTATATTTTTATTTTATACAATTAGATAGAATGAAAAAATTCTTAAGTCAAACTTATGAAACATTGTGTGAAGTTAGTTATAAAAAAATCTCAAATATGTAACAAAAATGGTAAAAATTGAACACAATTTTTTTTATTTATTAATAATAAATGACTGAAATTGATTATTAATTAAATATTGAATGTTAACAATTTTAATTATAATGAAAATATTAAAATTTTTATTCACAATACCATTACATATATATTTAATGTATATTATGTTTATGTAATTTGTAAACATTATTTATGTTTAACACCTATTTTTAGTCATAATAGGCCTTTTGAGTCATTATAGTAATGGATTTGACTAATGTTAAAGTCAATAGTAATAATTTTATTAATTTATTAAATAAAATAAGTATACTATTTAAAATAATTATATTTAATTTAATTAATTTAATTTATTCTTTAGATAATTCACCACAAAAAGTAAGCGGCACTAAAGTTAAGAAAAGTTATGCATTTATTTTTTTAAGCATTTTTATTATTGTTTAATTTCTAATTGCAACAATCTTAATCTATTTTAATAGCAACAATGAATATCGATGAGAAACTGCAGGTAAATTTCATGGATTCTGATATTTCGATAGATTTACGCCAAATATAATATTTTATAGTCACATTTTGTATATTTAACCCATATTTATATATAATATATATTTTATAGGCCCAGTCTCAAAAGATGCCTGAAAACAATTCAATGTCAGATATTGATAGCGATAGCGACAAAATGAGTAAAGAAGCCGAGAAAGAGGAAAAGAAATCAAAGGGTATTTTTTTACGAAATATATACATTTTAATACAAATTATTTACTTATTATCCTATATTATAGGCCAAGAGACGTCCGGTAATGCTGTATATAAGCCCCTTTGAGGCAAATAGACTGCAAAGAAATCTAAGACTAAAATTATAAGATAGTCAAGTTCAGATAGTGATGATATCGACAATACTAGTAAAGAAGCCGAGATATTGGACAATAATTCGAAGGGTATTAGTGTACAATTTTATTTTACCTTGTTTATGCGAAATTTGATATAACTATACCTATATCGATATATTATATACAAAATTTTATATATTATAAACACTACTATACCCATTTAGATACATATTATAGACACTATTATACCCATTTTAATATATAAACACCACTATACCCTTATCGATACATCCTATAGTCTACTTAATGCCATTTTAACCAATATTATTGAAATATATATATTTTATATACCCAGAGACGTCCGGTTATGCTCCGAAAAGCCCATAGGAGGCAAAAAAACAACTTCAAAGAAATCAAAGGCTCAAATTATAAACAATTCAAGTACTGATACCGACAATACAAGTAAAAAAACCGAGAAAGTGGATAAAAATTCGAAGAGTATTAGTGTACATATTAATATAAGTTATTTACCTATTAACCATTTCGATGCATATATTATACATGGTTCCATGTCTTTACTGCGAAAGTCTTTACCGCGAAAGTCTTTACCGCGAAGTCTTTACCGCGTAAGTCTTTACCCGAAGGTCTTTACCGCCAAAGTCTTTACCGCGCTAGTCTTTACCGCGAAAGTCTTTACCGCGAAGTCTTTACCGCGAAGGTCTTTACCGCGAAAATTATAGCAAAATTACATATTTATTTCAAAATAATATCAGATAAAATTTTGATTATTGAACTTTATTGCAATAAGAAAAACAAGCAGTTATAACTGATAATTGATATCTATTATTAATATATTTATTTATTGTTAGCTTAAATGCTTTTCCTGTGTTAAAAATCTTATTATATGTTTTATTATAAGCTTATCATTTTCTCAACAATTATAGATTAGTTACCAAAATGACAAATGTGTTGCTATATTAATTATTTAAACATTTAATACAAAATTATGTGCTAATCTGCAATATTCTGCGATGCTTCTATTATTGTAGTCATCAACAACTGTTTTAATTCTTTTAGCTAGATCTCGATACTTTTTCCTTGATTCTGGTGGACTAGCACCAGCATTATATTGCTCTATTCGTCGTTCATTGCTGTTTTGCTCTTCTTTAAGTTTTGTTAAAAATTTCCAAATTGTTGGATGTGCCATAACCATTAAAGAATTAAATCCACGATGCCATCCTTCAATAGAATTGTTTGTTTTTGCAATTCCTAAATTAATTGCATCATAAACATTCCATATTTGATGAGCAAAGGTTGGTGGACGCCTATTACCTCTTCGCAGAGGTTTATCGTTCTTTTAATTACATTATCTTTTGGCAATAAATTACAAACTGATGAGCTTGCTCCAATTGTAGTTTCGCTTATAATGTTATGAGGATTGGAATCAGTGTTCAATGCTTTATCTTTAATTTCAGCACATAATTCTTTATATTGGATATGAGCGGGATTTCCAGTGTGATTATGGTCGTTAAAACAATTAACAACTTCTGTGTCAGTTGTTATACAGCGACCATTGCATTTTGTTTTATCGTAATCAATGCATCGCCAGTATGTATTAGGGAAAACACTTTTAAGCTTTCGATATAAGTAGTTCTGATGGGCTAACAGGTCATTTCCATATTTACTTTTAACTAAATGCAATGGCATCTAATTTGAATTATAAATATGTTACTTAATTCAATCGTGTCATAATTAACTATTATTGTCACAATTATAGCATAAATACATATAGAAATAGAGCTTTACATAGCTTTTATTATTAGCATAGCCTAACATTTTATGTAAATAAAAATAAGATAAGGAGAAAATACTATAGCATTTTGTAATTTCTAGCATGAAAACAGTGAGTTGAAACAATAAAGATGTAAAAAAATTAATAATAATTATAATAAGGTATAATTAGAGCTCCAAAATTATAGCATTGCTATTTTTTTATTTCAATAAGAAGCATATAATTATAATAAAATATGCACGAAATGGAAGTATAAGAGACGTTTAATGAATGTTTTAAAATACAATTTTTTCTATTTTTAATAGTAAATGCTATAATGCTATTTTTATATTTTTGTTACAATTTTCTTTAAATCAAATAAATTATCGTTAAACTCTATCGACCTTTCGGGCGGCCCTAAAATTTGTTAAAAAAATAATTTGATGTCATTTTTTTATATTGTTTAAGTTTACGTTAAATATTTAAATTAATAACTGCTATTTTTAATGCAATTTCAATACATTTTTACAGCAATTTATAGCACTATTTTCATATGGAATAAATACTACTTTTTTGTAGCTTTATTAATTATATTGTATTTTTCAATGCAATGTCTAATACAGCCCACACTAGCTTTCCTCTGTTATCTTAGCCATATGTGGCATATATTTTGCTTAATAATTTTTGTGAAGCACCCGCTATAATACCCCACGATTAATGAGTTAACCACTAGCTATATTTTTGGGGCAACTTTTTTTTAATCAAATTATTTAAAAAAGTAACTACAATATAAATTTAATAAGTTTATTAAAATATAAAAATTCTTTAAGTCTGTACACATACGCGACACAATGCGTCGCAGTTATTATCATGTATTTAAAACTTAATAATTACCAATAAAATATAGTAATTACACTTAATAAGACATAAATAAGCAATTTTTAATTAAACAATTAGAACGAATCAAACAATTTTTGGAGTAATGAAAGATTTCAAGATTTTTCAATTTTTCTATTGTATCTATTAAACTACATAAAAAACTTATTTTAGTTTAACGCAAAATCTAAAAAATTAAAAATTTGTAATTGAATAAACAATATTTGATTTATTTTTCTTTATACATTAGTGATATATTTTAAAAACCTAGTGTGATGTCAAATACTATTCTCTTTTAAAAAATATAGTGCTCTTAAAAAATTATTCCAAAAAATATCCAATTTGTGCAAATAAAAATTTTTCGGCAAAAGTTTTAACAAAAATTCTTTGATACGTTTTGTTTACGAAAAACGCTGAAATAATGAGAGTTGCGAGATCAGATTTGGATAGGAAGTGCGAGGAACAGAACAGAAATACCATAGCGCATAAATTATCCGGAAAGTTAATAAAAGAAAGTATTGAATTTAAACATCTCCGAATACAATACGATTCAAACATCAAGGTTTTTCCAACAGTATTATGTGACATCTGCAACGGGTTATGGTTCATAACTTCCATAAAGGAATACAGGGTCACTGCAATACATGAAAAAGGCATAACACTAGTTTTTAGATAAGTTTTCACAAAGATGTTACATGATATGCCTTTATGTCAAACATGCTACCGAGATGTAGTTCAATTGAAGATCCCAAAACGGTGCGAATCCAATGGATTTTGAGTTAAAACCAATACTACTGCACCTCAGAAGTTAAACAACACTAGAAAAGCGTATATCACCACGCATACCTTTTATGCAAATCAGACCATTAGGTGTTGACAAACAGTACGGTCTGCAGGGAAATAAAGTAAACATGCGCAATTAGTTGACACGTCCGTTAATATTTTACCGATATAATTCGACAATACTCATACCGTACAAATTAAATTAAATCGCAAAATGTTTAATAAATCTCATTACAAATATGAAGCGGTTCGACCTCAGTTATCGTAAATGCGGCTAATTATTAAGTTAAGACTTCACTTTAAAATGAGGAAAAAATTCATACATCGAATGAATGGATATAGTAACACAATAATGATGTAGAGTATTTCGTTATACTCGAAGAAGATAAAAGTAATAACATAGACACACGTGCTAACAACACTGAAGATCAGTGGAAGGAAGTGGATCAGATCGATAATGCTATCGATACTTCTACACTATGGCATGATCAGAATACTGCCATCGCTTTTGCACCCGGAGAGGGTAAACATCCAATATCGCTGTTTCGGGACAATTACGTGGAAAAACTATCGTTCCCTTCAGTTTATTGCGGGCACGCGAGTAAAATATTACCAAAACTTTCATATGTGGTTATTTGTAAATCAGAGTTATGGTAGAAAGAAAAACGCTATTGCAAAACAGATAAATTATTTTTTTATGTACAAAAAGCGTCAACTTCAAATGCTCTTAGACCAGTTAATTATACATCTTAGAAAATCCAGGAAAAATAATCATAATACCGCAGGTTAACTGTTTAACAACGAATTTGTTGATAACTTATGTAAAATCGATGACGGGTATAAGTTTTTAAAAGTTGATCAGTCATCTCCAGTATATTGAGAGGAGCGTAAACGCGAGGTATTAGCGATTATACGTCAACTCGGCCAACCAACACTGTTTATAAAATTTTCTGCAATATCAACCAAATCAATATCTGGGAATCGGGTTTCAAATGATTTTTTTATAAACACTCATTAGTGAATTATGCCAATAAGTATCGATAATTTCTGCCTTTAAAGAATGGTAGAATAAGCTAAAAAACTTTCATCACTAGAACTTTGTCATTATATAATAAATCTGGCAAAAATTTTTTCACTGATTGTGGTAATGTCACTTCTTAGCACTGTATGATTAGTTTTTTCAAGTCAGCTATATTAGTAGTAAGATAAGCTTAAGATCTTTCAACACTGGGTCAGTTATTCACTGCATAGTAAATCAATATTTGGCAAAAATGTTTTCACTTATTGTGCTACAAAAAACTTGCTGACTTCTTGCACACGCTTAAGCTATGCCTTTGACTCGCTATATGGTTTGCTGACACAGACATTGTGGCCAAGTTGGTGTACAATTCCTCCATAGCTCGTCACTAGTACTACTGTACAAGATAAAGTTGTAATTGTTGTTCATTATTTTAATTACACTTTTTACTTTGTACCATAAAAAAATCTGTTAAATTATTTTCATTAGTATTGTTAGGATTATGTTAAAAGCGTTTTGATAATTGTTACTTTAGCGCATTGTTACTCATAGTAATTTTATAACGTGTCAACTAATCATTCTAGTAAGTTGTCTCATGTACAAAGTACTAAGACATAGCTTGTAAGTGGCAGACTTCTTAGACTTAAGAGGAATGCGAACAGACAGACAGACATGGTCAAAACCATAATCTCTCCTTAAGCCATATGAATCGAGCCAAAAATACATATTTTGATTAAATATTTTACAAATTTTTAAGTACATAATTATGTACATATTTTTACTTTTTTCGTACATAAAATGTTAGGCTCTGATGATTGCATTTAGAAAGAAATTTGTCAGATGCGGTGTCACTCAAATTACATTCATAGTAAAACATTTAATGAGATTTTTGTTAATCTAAACAAATATATAAATTAAATCGCAAATAATTTTAATAACTTTAGTTTAGTTTCGATACTTATGAGTAAAGCCCGGAAAATATTTTATTTTCTTAGGTCATAATATTTTATATAATATTGACTAAAAACTGTTAAAATATTGATCTATAATTTTTTATTTTTTCGCTCCAATTTGATATAAACATTGATATTTATAAAAAATATTTATTCATTTTAAAAATTTTTAAAGTTCAAGGATACTAAAAACTCATCGAACGTAATCGACAATTTTTAGTGATTGCAAAAATGTAAATGGGTCTTAAAAACAAAACGAATTTCAACGACAATTTTCCAATAATCTTAAAATATTTAAAAAATATTTTATATGTTTTTTATTCATCAAATATTGATTTATATTGATTTTTAAAATCCGCAAAATGACTTATTTTTCAATGATTTAAACACATAAAATTTCTTGCATAATTAGTATGAACCGCAAAACTTTTTTTTATGTAAAAATCCGGGCTTTACTTATGAGGATTTTTAAGATTTGAAATAACAAAAGATATCGAATCAAAGTTAATATATCTAAATAATTTCAAACCGGGACACAAATTGTATTCTAATAAAACACAATTTTACTCAATAAAAGCTGGTCTGAAATGTATGGAATCACAAACCACTTGACACTCAATTTTGTATAAAAAATTGTTTCCGTTTATCTATAGATGAAACAGTCGTCACAACGCATATGTTGTTTTAGATTGTTATTCGATGAAAACTTTAGGCGTTTGTTCGACGTTTATATATAACCTCGATATATCGCCCAACATTTTATTTGAATTTATTTGAACAGTTCGAGAAAATAAGATATAATTAAAATAAATAGTTTCAATAATGAAATCATTGCTTCATATAGTTTTCACTTTTACTGCATTATTTACCAGTATTTCTAGTTCTCAACTATTGCCAACAATTCCAGCAAATTTTACTGATTTTTTTCTCAGCTATTTTGGTGAGTTAACAAAACATTTAATTTTTAGAAATTTATAATTAAAAATTTGTCAACTATTAAAAGGAAATTTGCCGGTGGTAAGGATTGCTGCGAATCAAGCATCGCATAACAATTTGGCATTTAAAAAAACAGTGCTTCGAAGTAGTTATGACTTTATAGTGGTTGGGGCTGGAAGTGCTGGATGTGTTGTGGCGAGTCGTTTGAGTGAGAATAGCAGTGTCACTGTTCTGCTTGTAGAAGTTGGTGGTCCGGAAACTATACTGACTGATGCGCCTGCAACTTATCCATTGCTCGCAAAATCCGATAAGGACTGGGCATTTGTGACCGAACCACAAGTTAATGCATTTATTAATATGGATGGACAGAGAGGTCAATGGGAGAGAGGAAGATCAATAGGAGGATCTCATGCGGTGAATGGTATGTTAATTTATAAATATATTATTTATGAATTTTAATTCTCTCAATTCTTTTAAACTCTAAGGAATGATATATCTTCGAAGAAATCGTCATGATTTCGATAACTGGGAAAGTCTTGGAAACTATGGCTGGAGTTATGACGACGTTTTACATTACTTTAAACTTTCCGAACGCAATACAAACCCAAGCTTTTTGGCCAATGGTTATCACGGAAATAGTTGTCCACTGCCTGTCACTAGTAATGCTGATAACAGTCCGAATCCTTACAGTCATAAAACAGTGGCAGCTTGTAATGAATTATGTTTCAATACAATTGATTTGAATGGAGAGTTTAGTGTTGGAACTAATGTTGCGCAACAGACTATACTAAATGGCAATCGAATCACAACATGCAAAGCATTCCTCGAACCAGTATATAACTCGCGACCAAATCTTGATATTCTTGCGTATAGTTATGTCACTAAAGTGTTATTTTCAGCAAACAATACAGCGATTGGTATTCAATTCGTAAGACTCGGCATAACATACACAGTTTATGCAAACAAAGAAGTGATTCTCTCTGCTGGCGCTATAAAATCGCCACAATTGCTATTACTATCAGGAGTTGGACCTATCGATCAGTTAAATAACTTTAGTATACCATTAGTTCATAACCTTCGAGGTGTCGGCGATAACCTTCACGATCACGTGTACTGTATTGGACTAACATTCACTGCACCACAAACAGGTATTCATTTTCATTTATTCTAGGTTTTAGGATAATCATAGACAATTAAAAGGGTTTAAATATTTAATAACCACTATTAACCACTAAATAGATTAATTTAAAAGAACCCAAAATAAACGAGAGTTTAATTAATAATTTTTAAACTTAACAGTTCCACCATTGCTTTCGATCTCAACTTTCATACAATACAGCGCATCACGAAGTGGTCCTTTGGATCATTTGGATAACTCGATATGCACTGCGAACAGTACATTAAATAACGACACTGATTGGCCAAACATTCAAATACTTGGTTCTCCGTATGGCTTTAACGACGATCCATCGGATGTTACAGCTTATAACAATTTTGGCCTGAGATTCGATGTGTTCGCACAAATGTATTTGCCATACTTTAACCCATTTCGATCATCATTTTTGCTGACGACCGCAGTATCGCGACCTAAAAGTAGAGGAAAACTGCAACTCAAAAGTAGCGATCCATTTATAGATCCTTTAATGCAACCAAATTATTTGTCAAACACTGACGATAGACAAGTATTGGTTGATGGCTTAAAATGGATTTATAGAATGTCTAAGACTAATGCAATGAGAAATTACGCTCCAATAATCTCATAGAAGGTTAGTGGCTGTGAATCGTTGTATGCAGAAGAATATGACGATATCGTTTCTACTATGAAAATACCAGTATATGAATATTTAAGTTGTCAAGCAAGTCATATGACTATTCCTGGTCTTCATATGGTTGGCACGTGTAAAATCGGTCCTAATAATGACTCGTTAGCAGTGGTCGATCCGCAGTTAAGAGTTTATGGCGTGAATCGTTTGCGAGTAATCGACGCATCGATTATGTCTGTGATCACCAGAGACGCGACATTTTCGGAACAAAAACAGTGAAATTTCGGTCGGAAATTCGGACAAAAAATAGACATTTTTCGGACATAAATTCGGAATTTTTCGGACATTTCGGAACAATT
>JAQIVF010000869.1:0-17353 GCA_034698365.1 Steganacarus magnus
AGCGTATCCAATAAGTTTATTTTCGTTAACAATTCTAATTTCTTTGCGACCATAAACACACATAGACATATTATAAAGAATATATAGAGTAGTATAATTATAAAGTAGTATATATAAATAAATTTTTATATCCGCAGAATTAGACAATCACGAATGGCCATGATAGTTTTTCCAAGTAAATTTTCACCATAATGAAACCATTTATCTGGTTTTACAATATCTGAATCTAGATATCCAAGACATATTCCCCATAGTTTATCTTCATTTATATAGGCGCCGCTATCATCTTGTTGTGAAACTTGAGCCAAAACAGAATCATTTGTATTTATTAACCATTTTTTGAGTTTTGAACTTTGAGTAAATTTAGCTCGAAGAATTTCTTCAATTTGGTTTTTTCGGTAAACACTCCAAAGATCTTCATCATACTCGCGAAAATCGCATGCTAGTTCAATAGCTTCTGCCGGACACTCGGCTTTCCATATATTTAACGCAGCACTTTTTTCATGAAAACATAATGCTTTCACGTACATTAAAGCGTTTACAGCATAGTTCCATTTTTTCCCTCCGAAAAAAAATTTATCATAATATGAGTTCGAAAGTGGACTAGAGTTGTTTAGACAACCATATCCAATAAGCCTACTTGGTTCTTCTGTTTTATAAATATATAAAGCATGTTCAGTTTTATATAATGTCATAGCTAAATTTAAACGTTAACATAGACTTTTATCAAATGATCATTGAAGTAAGTGTTGTTAGCGAATAATGAAATAAAGTCACAGTAGCTGTGACCCAAGCATCTAAACTTTATATATGCAACGCAATAATGTCCGCAAGTTACGCATGTCAGGCACTGCAAAGTAATTTTATTGTAAGTCCACCCATTTGGGCAGTTCTCAAATAAAAATTCTATGAATTCCATATGCATTGGAGGAAGACCATGAGTCAAAATACTCCCCTGTACCATTATTATTTATTAGAATAGCAACCCAATGCTCTCCAGGCTTGTCTTTTGGATGCGTGTTAACAATTAAGCTTGTATTCTTTCTGATTTTAGTCGGAAGTGTGTTTCTTGAAAATGTACCAATATAACATTTTTCACGACGCATTAACTTGTTAATTGTTTTCGTATCCATTAATGATAATCAGCAATGGCGTTTCTGTTTTCAAGAATATTTATTAAATTATCAAACTGACTATAGATAAGAGTATTTATTATCTCAGTTGTACTCTTAGCGAACTTTATTTCAATTCTCAGCACTCCTTGACGTGGAAGGTTAACATGACCAGATGAGTAATATCCATCACTTAAATCAGGGCTCAAATCAAATGCAAAGATTGTATATCCTGTTTTAAAATCATTTTTGGTAATAAAAGTTTTAATGTTATTATTTAATTGCTTAATAGTACGCAACAGACCAAAATATTCTCTCAAGTAAATATCATTTTCAAAATCAGGTGTATAAGGTCTTAGTGGGTATGGTTCTCCATTTACGTAACATCCAATTGAGTTTATATTGAAGTTTTCAAAGTTATATGGATTCTTTTTATAGTTTCCATTAAATGCAGCGTTTGAAACAAAAGCAACATATAGCTTTGAAGGAATTACTCCGTTAAAAACATTTTCAATATTTTTACTTAAAAGTCCTGACCCTATTGTAAAACTTCTCACTTCATTTCGCGATATAATCATCTTAGCAGGACTTATATTAAGTGCTGCGTTGTGTGCTTCAATTATTTCATTAGATACTAGAGATTTATAAACATTCAGATAAACATCAGAAAATACAATTTTCATACGAAGAAGATTGTTGCTGGCTAAAAACAAAAAATCAGGTTTATTTGGAACTAGTTTAATTTTAATTGTAGAACCACCTAAAATGGCTTTTGGTTGATTAAATAAATCCAAACTTAATCGACCTTCAAGTTCATACTCTCTACCTTTGTGAATATCTGAATCAGTTGTAGCACCCGATGGTCTTTTATAGCTAATAATATCTTGACGAGTTTCGACAATTGCATTTGGGTTAGATAATACATCTTTATTAAATCCGGAATCTTTTAAATACGTACTATTCGCTTGTTGAGATGATGTCAAAAGCCATTCAAAGTAACTTTTATATGGGTAGGTTTGTAGTGATGAAGTCGTTTGATTATCACCAATTGATAAGTCAACTTGAGACCATAATGAATTTAGAAAATTGTTACATGGTGATATCTTTGTCCAGTCAGATGATGTTATCGCAGAACCATCACTATTTGAAAGATCAACTCTAAATTTAACATATAGTGTTGTTAGATCTAATCTCACATATTCATTAATACCATTCGTTATAATAAAGTCAATATGATTTCCAGTATTTAATAAGGAAATAGGTCTCACTTCTTGTGGTTTAGTGACCAAAATTGAGTTTTGAACTGGAGCATTAGCAAATAAATCTAACAATGGCAATGGTACAACAGGAGACATTTCATTAACTAACGCCATGTTTAAAACAACGACTTTTGTTTACGGCGTTTTCTTTTGGGTTTACGTTTAGTTGAACTTTTTCTCTTTTTACTTGAACGAACTTTTTTCAATATTGACACAACTTTTTTACTTTTACGTTTAACACGTCTCTTCCTTTTTTTACCTTTTCCTGTTTGAGCATATCTAATTGCTCTTTCTTCTGCGTCTCCAGCGATCGACTGAGCAGTTCGTTTAAGTTGTCTCTTTGTTGACTGTAAAAAATTATCTCCAGTGGCGACATCTGATGCTACGTTCATTCCTGTGTTTAATGCTGCCTTTCCAAGATATTTTAAAATAGGCATTCCAATGCTTTTTAATATGTTTAGAAATCCATCGCCTTGTTGATTATCCCACTGGTATTTTGATCCTCTGAAACCGGAAATTCCACTACCTGCCTGGTTAATGTAATAACTCGTAAATTGATTTCGTGACATTGTTCTTTTTTCTAAAGTGCAATACTAAACTTGTACTACCGAATTCAAATTTTATTGGCCTATTTGAATGATCGCGTATGTCCACTTCTATCGAATCGAACTCATTAAATAATAATGGCATATAATACAAGTTTTCATATCGTAGATCGCACTGATCTCCAAATGAATTATTTGATGGTACTTCTACTTGTCTAATTAGTTGTGCATATGTATCACCCACTGATATCGGTTGAATTATATTACAATACACAAATAACGATCTTATAAAATTATCAAATGTAACCTCCCTATGACCTTCTATTATAACACTTCCTAAAACAACATCTCTTTTAGTTTTTTCAACGTCAATTGATACTATTGAATTTGAGTTTTTAAAAGCAATTTCATGGCCTTGAGTATCAATTAATCCTAAAATATTATTCAATTTTCGTGAAAATTTTGGCAATAAAATTGTTGTTGGACTTGCTAGTTCACCAATTGAATCGTAAAAGTAACCAAGCTCTATTCCGGCTTTTCGTGAAAATGTGTTATAATGCAATATTGGTGGTTTATATGCATTAGTCAAATTATACTCATCACCTAATGTAGTAAAAACCCTATTTATTGACTTTATAAGTTCAGTAACATTATTATAATGACCACTTTTCAAATGCCTTTTTGATGGAAATTCTATGCCTTCACTATTGTAAATTCCAAGCTTTTCGTCTTCATCCAAGTTGTACCATGATTTTGTATAACTTATTTCTGCTAAAGCAACTTCCCAATCGTTTGTAAAACTAAATTTTTTTGGCAAATGTGTTATAAAATTACCCAAAGAGTTTGAAGTCTGGTCGATATGAGTTCTTTTCACATTGCTTTCTAAATAAATATATTCACTTTCATTTTCTTGCATTTTTAAAATAGACAAAAATATTACCGGCTTAAATATAATCACGAGCAATAATGTTTGAAGAAATATAAAGCAGCCAAACAAAATCCAATTAAGGTTTGATTTCACTAACGGAAACACTTTTAATGCGAGGATTTGGCAACACATATCCTATACTACAAGATAATAAAGCTGTCCACAAATTTGAGTCGCCGTTTTGTAAACTTAAGTTAACTAATGCTGTTACTACTACAATAAAAATTACTAATACTTGAACAATAAATAATATTTCATTACTAGTAGGACTTGTATCACATTTGAACCAACCAGTCTTCATTTTAAGTTTATTAACTCCCTCTCGGGTATCCATTGGTTGTAATTCGAACTGTAATTCAGCCATTTTACACGAACATGTTTAATACCGTGAATTATTTTTGAATTGTAAATTTTTTCAATTCTATAAACTGGATTTGAATTAATTTTTTGCAGTTCTTCAGGATAATATCTTCGTAAGTTATCCTTAGATTTCAAAATGTACATTGGCTTGGAGTATTTATTTAAGACATTTTTTATCGAAAAAACTTGATCCGACCACAGAGGATAGTACGACTTATCAAACTTTGATAAATCGTATTTAATTCTTACACTGTCATTCACATTAAGTCTTGGCTTTATTTTATTACCAAAAAACAAGTGTTTTAAGTTTTTTACACCATAGATATCTTTGAGAACGTGTTTTTCATTATCCTCATTAATTTCTACAGGCGCAATTTTTGTTGTTCTATGCTTTGTTTTATTATAAGAATTTACAATAGATTCAAGAACATCAATATATTTACGTGTTCCTTTATAAGTAAAATATCTAAATATTTTTTCTTTAATCGTGCGATTAACTCGTTCAACAATTGCACATTTAATCTGTTTATCTTTTGTAGTATAATATTTTATATTATTTTTATTGTTAAATTCTTTAAACTGTTTTTTATCGAACTCCCCACCTCTGTCAGTCATTAACTTCATTGGTTTACGTAACTCAAAAACTTTTCTAAAAATATTTATTATATCTGACGATTTTTTAGATTTAATGGGTACCGTAAAAAGATACTTAGAAAAGCAGTCAATAATTGTAATAACATATTTGAAACCTGAATTTTGTCGTGAAAATTTTTGCATATCAACTAAATCGGCTTGCCATAATTCGTCAATAAATGTTACGTAATATTTATTTCTTTTAAAGTTTCTTCTGGCATTTTTATGCAGAGTATATGTGACTTGTCGCAAAAGCCAGTCTTTAACATAGTCGATTGTTATTTCTGGAAATTTGTTTTTTGCTTGAAAATAAAGTTTAAATACACCACCAAATGATGCAGGGTTAGAAGAGTCGTAATAAATTTTTTCTAAGTACTCCTCCATTATATGTCGTTGTCATCACCACTTGATAGATTTACATTCCAAGGTGAAGAAGTGCCTTCACCTTCGTTGTCTTCAAACGTATCCCACTTAGTTTCAGTTGCAGGGGGGATATCTGTCGGCTCGTTTTGCACTTTTAAATACTTTTCTTTGGAGCTTCCAACACCTAATGACTTTTCTATTTCTTGGTTTGTTTTAATATGTCTTTTCCTTGATGTAATATTAGCACTTGTACCAGTTTCCACAGTTTTCGGAATAGTATTTATACCAGTTTCCACAGTTTTCGGAATAAAACTCGTGCCAGGTATCGATGTATTTTCATATGTTTGAGTTTGACTATCTATTTTACTATTGATCATTCCATAAAGTTTAGCTTTAATGTTTTCATTTATAATTAGTTCAGGATCAACATTAGCCAAATATAATAATTTAATAAGCTCAGGCAATCCTGTGAGTAATTTTCCTTGTGTTAAAGTGTGGTTAACTAATGCAATTACGTTACTGTTTGATACAAATGTGTTATCGTCTCTTTTAACTCTTAAATCAATATCATAAGCGTTGACATTTGCTAATTTTAACATAATTCTTGCCCATCGTGAGGCCCTTTCGTATGTGGCACGCTCACTTTTACGTTTTGAGGTTGTTTGAGTCTCTGTTGATACTGTAGAAAATGGAGTTTGCGTTTCTACGGAATTCATTTCTGCTGGAACTGCAACGAATTTTCTGAAGTCAGACATACTATTTATTCAAAACTGAGCCAAGTAACGACGCGACAATAGGTAAGAGAATTGGCAAAAAACCTCCTGATTGCACAACAAGTTTTCTTCTTTTTTTAAGAGTAGTTTTATTGCAGCACAAACCTTTTAAAGTATGGACGTGTTTTTTTAGCAGATTATCTTGTTTTTTAGTAAGTTTAATATTTCCTTTCGATTTATTCTTCGCTATTTCCGATAAGGCTTTAAAAACTGTTTCATCAGAACTAATTTCTTTCAATAATTCTTTTCTTTTTTTCTCATTTTTTATGATTGATAATACTCGGAGAAAATGAAATGTTTTTTTCAACGATTTTGACATATTTCATAAAATGTTGGTCTAACTTTACCATCAATAGGTAAAATATTTGTCCTCAATCTTACTTTTTCAGGTGTAGTAATATTCGCGTCGTATAGTAAATAACCGTATGGAGAATTAGTCGCATCTAAATATATAGATCTAAATTGTTTACTTTTTGTTGGATAAATTTGTCCTCCAAATAAACCAATCTGAGCAATATCTCTTCTATTTTTTGTTAAAATTATGTACTGTGTATTTAGATTTATTGTTCTCATATGCCGACCTCTGTTGAAAATGTTTTGAACTATAAATATTACACTTACATTAAGGTGATGAGACGCCCTTGTAAAAATATTTGCTAAGTCTTGACTGTCTTTAAGATCATTCATCATATCATCAAAAACAATTAAGTCTGGCTTTAGTGCTTTCAAATCATCTATATTTGGCAATCCTTGTAAATAAATAATTTCAATATTTTTTATAGCCTCTTTATATAATAATTGATTTTGACCAAAAAACCAAACAACCTTTAGCTTTTCTTTATTTATCTTAATCAAATTTTTCCAATTCTCTAGAATTTGTCTGACAAGAACAGTTTTTCCACTCCCCGTTGGTCCTGAAACAACACAAGTGAACGGATGTTTAAACATTAAGTGAGACATATCAAAATTCATTATAAAAATTTTATTATGATAAAAAAATTTTAGTTTTAACAGTAATTACGGCGTTGCATATAGGACAACTACTTAATTTACTGGCACAAACCATGCAAAGACATAAATGATTACAGTTATTAAGAAGAGTATTAATTTCATTAGAAAAACATATTTTACATAAATATTTATCGTCTGAATTTAAATCTTGATTATTAATAGTTATTAATAGTTATTGGTATGTTTATATTAATATTATTTATATCAAAAGGACATTTAGGTGAGAAATATTTATGTGAAGATGATTTTGAAGAATTTTTTACGCCACATACACATAGACGACAGTAAGCGCACTGAACAACATCATTTAATAAAGTATAAAAGAAACCATTTTTTGCAAGTAACTCAGGTTCCACGTATTCCTTCCACTTCCCAAGTTTAAATGTTTCCAGTCTATTCACTTCTTGACGCATAAAGTAAAAAAAGTCGTTTACATTGAAGCATATTCTTGAATCAATAAGTTTTGGAATTTTAACAGTAGAATAAATTTCAACACACTTACGGAATCGCCATGGACTGAGAGTATAAGTAGGATTGTGTAGATCATAAACATTCTCACTGTTTATCGGTGTTAAATCATTTATGCAGTTCACTAAACTTAACCCCAAAACTTTAAGTCGATCGCATCCTCTGTTAATACTGACATCACGGCCTAATAAATATTCACATGTTTGTGAATTTGTTTTATGTTGAAGAGCAATAAGCGAGGCATTTTCGATTTCGTTAAACATTAGGTTACACGAAAAACAGTACACACATTTACCATCTCCTTCATAATAAAGTCCCAAAGCGGATAATAATTTGTAGTTGATTTTTTCAAATTTCCAGTTATAAAATGTTGATTCTCGTATTGTTTGATGACGTAATAATTCGTGACGAACCCAAATATCACTCATTCTAAAATACAAGCTAAAATAAAATAAATGTTCTTTATATTTAAAATTCAGCGATTGCGCATTTTATTCAACATATCCAAATGGGAGTGTACTATAGTTTGTGCTGAGTTTGCGCTTATCTAAAACTAGTTTGTAAGCTTTTTTGAAATAATGTGTAAAAATTTCATTATACTTATTTATATTAAATCTCATCTGAGGTACATAGACAACTGTTTGTTCTTTAGAGTTATTGCTAAGATTTATATAATCTTCAATTAATTCTTTCATTGTATTAAAATTTATTATTTTGTCAGTATTAATGTTTAAGGATAAGCCTTTTACTTTTATAATGTACTCTATTTTACCTAGAGTTGGGTAAGATATTTCTAAACTATAATTTTTAGGTCCACAACTTGAAAACCGTTTAATAAATACATTTTTGTCTTCTTTAATAGAAAGTTCATTCGTTAGCTGTCCTAGATATTTTCCAATTGGCGGACAGAATTCTCCATCTTGATATCTAAATATAATCGAGTCTGTATCATAATAAAGACACCTTTTGTCTAGCTTCACTAGTAAATTATATAATTCTAGTCTTGCATATGCTGTTACATAACACGCAGTTACTAAACTACTATAAGTAGGATTATCCATAAATTCTAATTTTTTGGCAAATTCAACTTGCATACTTTCTTCATTAATTAAAAATGCATCTTTTACTTCAATTCTCTCATTAGTTAGAAGTTTAAAAAATTCCTCTTCTTCAGTTATAAATTTTGTCGTTGTTTTATCATTATTTTGAGCAAATTTCCCCCAAAAAGAATTTGTTGCAATTTTATTAATACCTCTTTTACCAGGATTATACTCGATATTATTTCTATCCAAATCGATACCCTCATTTTTCTTATAGTCTTTTATGAATTCTTCTATGTTATCATCAGGGCAGCCACTTGCTTCAATTTTCCCACGAATACAATCATTAATAAAATTTTTAAATATTTCTGATGATGATTTTTCGTAATTCCATATTTCATAAATTTCCAATATTTTGTAATTCATTTCTAACGCTTTTTTAACTTCAAAAATCACCCAAGTACCGACTAATGATCGGTTTTCATCATTGTGGTTACAAATTTGCATTTTATTTAGAGCACACTGGTAACATAATGTAAATACTAATCTATTATTTATCTTCAAAGGTAAAACTGGAAAATACAAGTTTTTAGGTGGTAAGATCTTACAAAATATTAAACCATCGTAATTCCTTATGTCAATATTGAAATTTGATGTAATTATTACAGGGTGTCCTATAGGATAATTTTTTCTTTTAACGACAAAAGGATATAAACTAGTAAAGTCATAATATAAAATCTTTTCATTTGGTTTTGTTTCATAATACAAAGAAGCACAACAGCATCTTCCACCATAAAAAGCTGCTCTTGCTTCTAATGGAGGAGCATATTTTTTGTTCTTTAATTCATACAATTGTGAAATTACAAAATCGTTAACAATTTTAGAGGACTTTTTTAAAGCTTTAAATTGGCATTCCCATATAACTGTGATGCTAAAATTTAGTCTTTTATAATCCTCTATTTTTTTTAAAGTTTTCTTATATAATGACTCCATTGTTTCGTTATTATCATAAGGATTTGTGATAAAATTTCTTTTTGTAGTATAACAAAAAGGACAACCATGCCATATGCAGCCAAAAAATTCAAAAACTTCTTTTGTTTCCAGAATAAGCCCATCAGCGAAATAATTTAAAATTTTATACTCTCTTTCAATTTTGTACTGTCTACTGAGTTGTAAATAATCTAACCAAACTTGACCAAGATAAGATTGTTTCCTTTTTGGTTCGTATCCATTTTGAGGTGTAATTCCTAATATGTTTGGCTGTAAATAATTAGTTCGAAAATGTTCCATTACGCATGAGGCAATAGTAAAACACCGGGTGAAACAGTTTAATCCTGTCATGTCGATCCATAAATCTTTAAACGTCATAATCGATCTCAATAAAATTAAAACATCAAGTTTACAGTATTTTAATAACTCTTTTTTAAAGTCAAAAATTTCATTTACTTTTGAGTTATACCAAATCATGAATTTTTCTTTTTCCTTTTGTTTGTAATTATCAATTTGATAGTTTTCAATTTTTGGCCACTGTCCTACATAAAAGAAATTTTCTTCTTTGTTAAATAAATGAGGAAATTCACCTTTACTTATATTTTCAAAACCAAATGTTTCAGGAAGTTTTTTTAATGGCATTTGCAAGTAATTTAAACTATCGAGAAATGTAAAATTTTTAACTTTCATTTGAAGTATTTTTAATCCTTTTTTAATTATTTGAGGTATATATCTTGACTCTAAACAGTGCTTAAGTATGAATTGAACATCGTAACTTCTGCTATTATGTGCAAAACAGAGCACTTTTATATCCTTCTTTAATTTAAAGTTAACTTTTAACTTTGATAATTCTTTAGAATAGTCTACAAATAGCCAAGTAATAAATTGGTCTACAGCGTTAAATCCATAAAATTCGTTAGTGTTTGAGCCACAAAAATTACAAAAAAGATGTGGTTTTTTTGTTTTTGTATCCCAACAATGTTGACATGTTGTCATAGCTACACAAAGATTTGGTTTATGCTGGATTAAACCTTCGTTATTCAATGTTTGCACACTTTCAAAATCGTAAAATATATAAATTTTAGGTATCTGATCTTCTTCTTGTAGTTTATCTTTGCTCAATGGAGATACATAGCAATTATGGTGTGATATCGGAACAATTTCTTTACAGATGTTGCATTTTTTGTAACCGCATTGATGATTTTTTTCATATTTTAATGTTTTTTACAATCATTGCATACCTTATAAATATTACAAATTTTAGTTTTATTTTTATGATTATTAAAACAAAACTGACTTTAGAATGTTCTGTTACAGTCGACACAATATGTAGGTACATCTAAATCGCATCGTATATTACTGAAACATGAATTACAAGTTTCATTGCACTTGTGACTGCTCAGACTCATAAATCCTTTTACACAATGCTTGCAATAGAAATTACATTTCAAGAAAGCTCTTATACTTAAAAGACTATCGCAATGATTTCCAATTAACTGTATAAATACTTGTTTTTCGGAGTACTCTCCTTTAAAAACTACTGTTTTTGGTGGACTAACAACAATTAACTGATATTCTTGAGTTAGTGCTTGTTGAAACTTCTCCAATACACCTATATTATAACCATTTAGTTCAATTTCCAATCCAGCTTTTTGACATAAATCATTTGCTAACCTTGTTTGGAGTTTTCCTGTGTCTTCGCGTAGTTTTCTCCATTCTTTTTTGCGCAATCCGTCAACAAACGCTTTTGAAAGTACAATTGATCTGGCAATACAAAGACCATCTGATTTGACTCGAACCACTTTTGAAGAATTTTTCCGCCATGTTTGAATGTCAATTATTGAATTTTGGTATCCTCCGATAATAGGAACTTTAACTGTAATAATATCTATTTCAATATTATTGTGAAATAAAAAATCTCGTTTACTCTGAGTTACTTTTAGTATTTCATTTATTAACAAATCAACAGAAAAATTTTTCTTTTGCCTAAAAGGTATAAATATATCGGAATCAAGTAATTCATTTCTCATTGAAACACGTAAATATTCATTATCTTCCACTTATTTTAGAACATTATCAAAAATTTCAATGAAACTTTTTTCTATTTCATCTATTAATAGTTTGAGAGATATATCATTCTCATTGATAGTATAACTTAATTTAACAGTGAGAGATTTACCAAATGATCTAAATTTTGAACTTTTAGTTTGAGTCTCTTTTATGATATTCCAAGTTATTTCAAAACCATTCATTTTGCACAAACAAAACTCAAATGATTATTTTATATTGATGGACGGGTTTAGATTTATCAGAAATAAAAAGTAAGACAGCGCAGAATCGATCATGCGCAGTCTGAAAAATCTAAACAAAACTAAAAAACAATTTTTGTCGGAAAATGAGGGAAATATTTTTCATGAAAATATGTCTTACTGTCCATAAAAATTATAAAATCGAAATTCGATACAAAAAATATATCACAACAAATTTGGGTTTTTCAAAATTTTTTATTTTTTTTGCTATTAAAATTTTTAATTTATTTACTTTTTTTTTTGTTTTTTATATTAATTTATTAATATATGATAGGTTTATTTTATTTTTATTTTTGTATATGTTTTATATATATATATATATATAAATGAATTTGTAATAATCTTATGATAAATATAAAATATTTTGTATATGTTATTAATCATGTACAGGTAGATAAAATATTTTAAAATATTCCAGTAGTCACACATTCTTTTTTGTCGTTTGATTTAATCATTTCTTCAACTTTATCCAATAAATCGCCTAAAGTTTTCGCATCAGAATAACCTATGTCTCTGTATCTTGTAAGTTCGTTTATTAACTCTTCTTTATTTCCCATAAGCATAGGATAATGAACTTGAAGTGCTTCAATCTTATCATATGGTTTGATGTTTAGAAAACTTGATATGCGATTAAATCTCATTGTGAACGATATATTTAAATGCTCGTTTTGCAATAGCTCATCGATATAATTCTTTTTGGAAAGAATAACATTTAAATACTTTGAACAAGTATTTTCATTATTTGAATGATCCAATTCATTTTGACATGCAATACAATCATTTTTTAACGCCATATTTAACAATCGGTTCAAATGTACGATAAATAGGTTATTAACGAACTTTTTGAGGAGTACTCCGTTTATTGAGTAATATTTTAAGGTAAAACCAAGCATATCCTTATTTTCCAACAGAACTTTTATTTCTTCAAGATTTAGTGTTAAGCCAAAAATTTTAGTATTTTCGACTGAGAAAATATAAGTGTCGCATTCATTTAACTTACCAATTATTAAACTACGTTTTCCATTATATTGATTGCTTCCACACTTCATCGGTAGAAATGTTGTTAGCCATTTGAACTCTGAATTTGAAACGCTTATTCCAACACTTGCTTCAAACTCATTCTTTTTATTTTTAAAATAACTGCGAATGTCCAGACGAACTAATTTAAACTGTTTTGTAACATTTTCATTAGTGTATTTCCCAACTCCAAATAAAACTTTTGCGACTTTATTGTGATCACTATTAGTTGATAATACAACTTCATACAAGCTAGTCCACTCCATACTCAACTACTACTACTTTGTTCAAAACCTGAACTCAAAATAAGTCTATGAAAATGATTGTACTTAACAAATGAAAATTTTTGTTAAGGAGTGGCTTATATGCGCATGGCTAATAGAACTGTTTAAGCGCATGCGTATAAATCAGAGTTAATATATCATTTGAAACTTTTTATTATACTGTCAAAAGTACAAATAATTCATAAATATAAGATTAATCAAAATACTCTTCTAGAAATTTTTTATATGAATAAAAAGTTGGATTATAAATATCGCATCGTCTGGGTTTAAATGAGTCGCTTCTTCTTCCCCAACTGCATGGTACTATTACCATTTCTTCTTCGCAGACGTATTCACCAAGTGATGTTTCGTCAAACATAACAGCGGTATCAAATACATCCATATTGAGTCCAGAATCGATTAAAACTTCGCGTATACTTTTGAGAACTGGAATTTTACATTCAAAAAGGTCTTCACGCATTAAGTCGATCATCATACGAATTGGTGGAAATATTTCATGCTCCAGTTTATCATTTCCACGGATGTTGTATAGATGAATATATGCACTCAACACTGCAAACCAAACTGAATTATTCATCGGGAAATCAAATTCTTTTTCTGAAGGGTATAATCCAATAATTTGTAAGAATATAGAGTAAATGTTGAAGCAATCAAGACATTTTTGCTTTTTAATGATCTGGTTGAATGTTTCAACTGGAAGAGTATCGTATTTTACACAAATAAACCAAACTAAGCATTCTTTTAAATGAAATGCGAATTCATTTTTTATAATATTTTTTTCGCAAAAGCTACACATTATACAACCAGGATAACGCTCAGATGTCATTTGAAAGTGAAGTTTTGGGCAATTGTTATATTTAACACCCATTTTTTAAAACTTGTTATTAGGAAGTGAAAAAGCAAAATGAACTTTAAATTTTTAAGCGAAACTCAAAAGAATTTTGCGCATGACTATTCTTAATATTACTTAAACCAATAGAAATATTTTATTAGGAGAATGCGCTAATATCCAAAATTAGGGGGTAGTTGGTTATACAAGTCAGTTTCTTCCAAAGAGAGAAGTGATAATGTTGAATGGCTAAAGGCTGCGAAGCTTTGTGTAGTTTGTGCTCTAAAATAGTACATCGTAATAACGCAATAGAACATTTAAAGTTGTGCATATATTCAGTGACTATAAGTGAAGAAAATCTCTGCACTTTAACAGTTTATTCTTATTGGATGTTCATTTTAAATTTTGTAAGCGATGTTAAAAGTGAAATACTATCAAACTTCAGTTCTCACATTGCATGGAATATTTATAAATACATTTATTTAATAAGAGCAAATAAGATTAACTATGAAGATAGTTTAGACTCATTAATCCATTTAGTTCACCATAATATAAATTTTTCAACTCATTATTTACAAATTGTTCAATATTTTTGCTATGAAGATTTTTTAGAAATAACAAACTCAAACGTGGAAATACTTTTTACTCGTAAGCAGATTAATTCTCTACGATAACTGTAAATGTGTAGACAACAAAATGCTGAAATAGTAGAGATTTATAAAATGTGCGATAACGTTTTAATTGATGAGATCAACTATCATCATACTTTTTCTAACAAAACTGTAAAATTATTTCTTCATTTACTCAGCACAACAAATTACTCTTTTGATATTTTCGACGAAGAATTCAATAAACTAAATTCAGCTGTGGAAAAATCACAATTATTGAAACTATTGAAGTCCAGTGATTTTGAAAATTTATCAGAAACTAATCTATATTATTTGAAAAAATATTTAGTTAAATAAAATTTTAAAACGTAAAAAATATTACCGAATGCTAAATAATTTATAATATTATTTTAATCAATTACAAAATATTTATAATACTATTAAGGTCAATTATTGATATACAAAATATGTAACTTTAAAAAATAAATAACTATTTTTTATTTTTTATAAAAAAAATCATTTATTTCGAAAAAGTGGATAAAGATGTTAATATACAAAAAGTGGGCAAGTATGAAAATAGACGAAAAATTTCTACTTAAAAATTTAAGAACAAGTATTAAAATAGATTTTAATACAAATTCCTTTGCTCTCTCCTATGCTCTCTCCTATGCTCTCTCCTATGCTCTCTCCTTTGCTCTCTCTTAAGCTATCTCCTATGATGTCATATATTGCCATTACACTACTCACAAATAATTTATTTCAATAAATATTTTTTATTCTGAATTTATGCTCATAGATGTCGCATATGTATTTTAAATTCAAATTTTTTAAACTCAAAAAAAGCAGCTGCAAAAAAAAGTATGCGAAAAATGAGAATTTTTTTCTCTTTTTCCGTGTACCACACTGCGAAAGGTTCCGTCACAGTAAAAAAATGAATTAAAATAATAATTTGATAAAATGACCAAATCTTAAAGAAAGTTTCACAGAAATTGCTGTAACTTTTTTATTTTAAAAGATAAAATTATGGGATTTGGTACTTTTTGTTATAAGGATATATACTAAAGGGTAGATCAGTCATATTTAATGTAGATTTAAAGGAGACGTAATTATTTACTGGTCAATATCGCTACATCTTAAAGGGTTAATTACAATACACTGAGTGTGGTAGAACGTCTAAAATGTTAAGATTTTGTTTAATTAAAAAGAAAATTTTTTGAATAAAATAATTCTAATATACATGCAAATTAGAGCTTATTCAAGTCTATTTAATATTACCATTATTGAAAAGAAATAATTTTTATGGTTAAATAATTATTTATTGATAAAAATAATTTTTAGGAAATACATGGTTAAATGATTACAATATTTATGGTTATAAATTATTTTATATAAGAAGAAGTTAGAAATAAATTACGCAAGTTAAATTCTTTAAATATTTTTAGTTTTTATTAATTGATTTATGGAAAACTTTTAAAGCTTTTCGCATGTGGTCATCATCACTGAACGAACGTTGACGAAAGCACCTTTCAGATGAAACCTTTCTGCGTGATGTATGTTGACTTGATTCCGAGTGAATACTTCCGTCTCGGCGTTTATTTAAGCGTGAATATTCTTCATATGAAAGCGATTCGTATGGAATTCGGCGATTCTTTGAACTGTCGCTTATCTTCGGTATTTTATAACCTGGAAGCGAGCCAGAGAAAACTTTATAATTTCGGCCGTTCACTCTTTCAAACGGGCGAGTAAATTCACTTGATGTTTGGCTGGAAACTGGCACTGAAATATTTTGCGTTGGAAGTGGTGAACTTTCACTCAAAGGCTCTGATACAACAGAAGTAAGTACTGGTGGTTGCACTTCAGTTGAACACCCTGTTGTATTTACATCAAGCTCATCGTCACTGATGTCTTCAAAATCTTTGAGTCTCAAAGTAGACGTCGAATCATTTGATTGAGCATCAAGCTCTTTTTCGAATGGTTTCAGAGAATCCCATTCGGAGCACTCAGCAGACTTCCAGCGTAAAATTTTTAATATTTTAGAATATTTGGTTTTTTTCTTTGAAACACCGATAATATCATTTCGAAGTGAGGTAATAGCTGCTGTTATAGATTTTTGCTCTTTTGAATATTTAGCTTTTAACACGTCGAGCATACCAATAAGTTTTTCAAGCTCAATCTCTCTAAGCTTGGATTCAGCAGCAAAGTCGATCATTGCATTTGCCATTTTTTTAGTTTGTAGTGAACAGTTTGTTATATGAAGTAAAAATGATAAGATATTTAGCTCTACACTATCGTCAATACCTCGGTTTTAGGGTGGAGAGTTGGAGTATATTAAAGTTAACCAATATTTATATTTTTGGGTGGATCTAGTAATCCAATGGTAGTTAGTTTAAATTTATTTAATTAAAAAATTCTCATGAGAAAAGCAATGTTAAAGCATAACACTCATAATGTATTTCACTGACAAGTGATTTTTCATGGGAACGCACGTGTCATAAAACGTATACACAAGTGTATCCCTATTGTTAGTGCGATTTTATCTGTCAAATTTTATATTAATTTTTGAATATAATAACTTTTGTATCATTCTGTAGATAATATTTTTTTCTTTAACATAGTAATTATGAAATTTTTTTATCATTTTTAATTAATTAATTATTAATTATTCTATATTATATAATTTTAAAATATTTTATTCACTCTCTTGTGAATGAAAATATTTTTTTTAGTGATGCTTTTAGAGTATAGCAGTGCTATACTCAGTATTACATCATTAACAATAGAGTATAAAACTCTATTGTTCACTCCCTTCAAAATTGAAAATTAA